>JAHIAM010017458.1:0-22691 GCA_021605205.1 Aegilops longissima | reverse complement strand
ACATGGTCTCCGATTTCAAAAGCCACATCACGGTGCTTGTCATCATAATAGTTTCCCCGGCGATGCGGCTTTGAGATTTTCAAATGATTTGCACATTTCTTCGCTTCGGATCAAGTCGCGGTTGGCGCTCATGCCCCGACCAATTGAGAGGAGTACAACACTTTCCGCCATAGAGAATTTCAAATGGGGCCTCCCAACTCGCTTGGAAGCTGTTGTTGTAGGAGAACTCGCATATGGAAGACAATCTTCCCATTTCATACCAAGGAAATGACACAAGCCCCGAGCATATCTTCAAGGATTTGATTGACTCGCCGACTTGGCCACTTGTTTGAGGATGGAAAGTGTGAAACGAATGTTGGTGCCCATGGCCTTCAAAAGAATCCCAAAACTTGAGGTAAAGATGCTGCCACGGTCCAAGAGATCAATTGTGGAATGCCGCAAGGAGACAACTCGAGGTGTATAGCTCGCCAACCGAGCTGCTTGATAGATTCTTTGATAGGAAGGAAATGAGCCACTTTAGTAAGCTTGTCAATGACAACGAAGATAGCATCATTTCCACGCTTGGACTTAGGAAATCCAGTCACTAAGTCCATTTCGATATGATCAAACTTCCATTCGAATAGCAAGAGGTTGGAGGAGACCAGCTGGTTTGGTGTTCGCTTTCACCTTTGCAGACATCACACTCATTCACAATTGAGCAATTTCGCCTCATTCGAGTCCACCAATATGACGCTTGAGGTCATGGTACATCTTCGCATCCGGATGAATGGATAGAAGGAATTGTGTGCCCTGCTCATAATGACTTTACGAGATCACCCTTTGGAACCACAATCCGTCCTCAAGAAAAGAGTATCTTTGTCATCAATGGGAAGCACTTGTACTTGAAATGCCCTTGTCGATACCACGCTTCACCTTTTTCACCATGGTATCCAGGAGTTGAGCCTCACGAATCTGATCTTCCAAAGTAGGAGAGACTATGAGGTTGGCAAGAAAGCCTTGAGGAACAACTTGAAGATTCAGCTTGAAAGCTTCACGAGATCCGTTGGAAGGGCTTGAGGATTAAACTGTAAGAAGCCTTCCCGCTCAAAGCATCTGCAATACATTGGCCTGCCCGAGTATATTCAATACTTGGGTTGTACTTTGAATCATTTCACCCATCGAAGTTGCCTGAGGTTGAGGTTGGGTTGAGGAAGATATACTTGAGGCTCTTGTGATCGTGAAATGTCCACTTTCCTTCCCAACAAGAGATGTCTCCATGTTATTAATGCATGGACAACTCGCCGCCAACTCAAGATCGTGGAGGGGTAGTTCTTTTCCGGCTTCAGACGAGAGGTATAAGGCCACAACTCTTCTTCTTGCATTAACACAGACCGAGACCTTGAAGAGAAGCATCACGAAAACTTCAATGGCTTGGATTCATCAGAGGAGTCAAGACAGAGCTGTGACAGTTTCTTTGAGAGTATTGAAAGCAACGCCACACTTGAGACCGTAATACTTCACATGCTTCGGAGGAGGTTGGAAAGAGGCTTTGCAATCTTAGAAAGTTCTCAACGAATCTTCGCAATAGCTTGCAAGACCAAGAAAATCATGGAGTGCTTGACATTCCGAGGAGGTTCCCAATTCACAACCGCGACACCTTCGGATTAACAGCGATGCCCTTGGCGGAGATGATATGACCAAGGTAAAGCACTTCATCAAGCCAAAATTCACATTTGGAAAACTTCAGATAGAATTGATGCTCTCGAGCTTGTCTAGCACCAATCGCAAATGTTTGGCATGATCCTTCTTATTCTTGGAGAAGACCAAAATATCATCAAGATAGACCAAGACAATTCATTGGTGTAGGGTTGAAGATGAAGTTCATCATTCGAGAGAATGTTGGAGGAGCATTGACAAGGCCGAAAGACATGACAAATATTCATAAGAACCAAAGCTTGTTCTAATGCTCTTGGGAATATCTTGTTCACGAATGCGAATCTGATGATAACCCATAAGGTCAAGCTTGGAGAACACTTTAGCACCTTTGAGTTGCTCGAAAGCTCATTGATGTTGGGAAGTGGATACTTGTTCTTGATTGTCTTCTTATTCAATGGACGGTAATCGACGCAAAGTCGGTCCGCGCCATCCTTCTTCCGACAAAAGAACACCAAACCCCAAGGAGATGAACTCGGTCCGATCAAACCCAGACGCTTTGTTCATCGAGCTGCTTCTTCAATTCCTTCAGCTCATTAGGTCCAAGCTTGTATGGACGCTGTAAACGGGTTCAAAGGCGTGCTCAAGATCGATAACTAATTCAACGCCGTGAGGAGGCATCCGAAGCTCTTCCGAAAGACATCTTGGTACTCACAAACGACGAATCGAGAGATAGCATCCAACCGCCTTCTCATTGAGAGAAAACAACCAATGGTTTCATCACGAGGCATAGATGATCACATCATTAGAAGAGTGAGTCAATTGATTTCGGCAGCACAATCAAGTTGAGCTTTGGCCGAGAAAGCCACCCATCCCAAGAATAAGATCAATATCCGAGTCACCAAGGACAAATTGGTTTAGCCAGAAATCTATAGTCGCCCATCTTGATACCGACATTTGGAACCAAAACTAGAAGTCATATGCTTACCCGGGACAATTCAACGGAATAGGAATATTTCCGTCACAAACTCATGCTTGGCAAAAAGGTCTGAAATGAAAGAAAGCGATGCACCAAGATCAAATAAGACTTTTGCGAATATCATTAATCGGAGATTACCCATTATCACATCAAGAGATTCTCCGCTTGAGCTGCATTCATCATATTCACCTTGGCATGGTTGGGATTATGCTTGACCACCGCATTGCTGGAAGATTTCACAGAGGAGGAGGCGGAAGGCGCCTGGTTGAAGCACTTGTTCGATAGTGACCTTTCCCCGACATTTGTTGCAAGTCACCCGAGAGCGGACGGTGTAAGGAGCATTTGACCTTGGAGCTTGAGAATTAGACTTGTTCCGATAGCCTGGTTGGGTGGTGGAAGATCCACACCACCTGAGTTCTTCCATGATAAGGCCGACGGAACGAGGAGGAGGAAGGTAGAACTTCGCGCTTAGCTGCCACTTGAGAGGAAGAAGAAGACTGAATCATCCCCGATTCTCTTCTTAGAAGCCTCACATTTGAGCTGGGCAGCTTCTTCAGCCATGTTGTAGAATTCATCATACTTTTCTCCTCAAAAGCACAAGAGCTAATTGCAGATCTTCTCGAGACCACCCTCAATTGATAGATCATACCTTTTCATCGTGGACGCCTTGCTTAGCAAAGCGAGCGAAGCTCGAACTGGATATTGTATTGATCACGTACATGTTGCCTTGCTTGAGATTGGAACTCCTCACGCTTGCTCTCAACAACACTTTTCGAATGTGGTGAGCTCAAGTCTCGCGAACTCATCCTGTAATGACACGACCTCCTCTCGAATCTTTGTATTGCCGTACCACCAAAGAGCTTGGTCCTTGAGTTGAAACGGCAAACTTGACAAAGTCCTCGTGTCCGACATTGCTACATTCAAAATGTTTGCAGATGTCCACAAGCCAATCGTCGGCCTGGCCTCGGCTACGTAAACCGAAAGACTTCGCTGATTAGCGAGGAACCGATTGAGGGTAGCAAAGGCGGCTGGTTGTTGCCTTGACCTTGATTTCCTTGATTGCCTTGCCCTTGGTACGCTCTGCAAGAGTTGCAAAATCATCTGAGCATTGGCATTGGTGGCTGCCATGATAGTTGCCATGCCTCCGAGGCGGAGGTGGAGGTGGAGGGTTACCGATCCCATCATCGGATCCGGATTCATACGCTATGGAGCCATCCCAAGAGGGTGACATCCGTTAGCACTTGATAGATGATAGACAAGTTGAATCAACGGATAGAAATTGCAACATATAGTCTTCACAATAAACATTCAACAAGGATGAACGAATGAATTCCAAAGTTAACATCACACCCCATTAAGGTGAGAAGCCACTTGATTAAGGGTTGATGAAAAAAATAACAAGGTACGATCGAACAAATAAGTGGTAAGGATTACCCAATCACAAACCAAATATTCTGGAAGAAATGCTAAGAGCTACTTGAATCCCATTTATAAACTCCCAAACTTTCTGTTATGCAATCTGGTGTTGGGGATACAGGGACACAAAATATATCACCCAAACTAACAATACCTAGATCCACAGATCCATCCGTCAACACATAACCAAGAAACCTTCGAATCGTGGTACCGACCTTCAAAAGCATCCGTTATACGAAGTCATGGCAATACTCCCGAGCTCGCCAAAGATCAGTTATCGGGTTATCTCACCAACAACTGCATAAAAGAGATTTCATGTCGGCAAACTCGTATTCCGAATCGCAACGATAAAATTGTGACGACAACACCTCGGAGCTCAACTCCCCGGACACCGCCACAACCCCTAAATGTCGAGGCACCAAGAACAATGTTCTCCACAAAACCATCGGAACGATTCCAAGATACCGCTGATCCTAAATTTTTTAGTGAAATTTGAGGAGAGGAGAGTCAAACTTACGCCAGAGACCTCACCAGAGCGATTTAAGGACCGGGAGTAAAAAGAATCCTACTCCGATATATATAATCCTAAGACTCAAAATTTTTTGTTCTAGACTCAACAACGCCAAAGAAACAATCAAGGGGGCTCCTAAGTCGGGATGGCTCGATTACCAACTTGTAACGCCTCGATGCGGCTATATCTCCCACGGTCAAGCACGACTTAGAGGCATAACCGCATTGAAAGCAATGTCGCAAGTGAGGTAATCTTCACACAACCCATGTAATACATAAGGGAAAGAGATACTAGTTGGCTTACAGCCACTTCACACAATACATAAATAAACATCCATCATTCAGATTACACTCAAGGTCCGACCACGGAACCAAAATAAAAGAAGACTACCCCAAATGCTCACAGATCCTCGATCGTCCCAACTGGCTCCACCTATCGATCATCGGAAAGACACATAGTAACGACCACGTCTCGTCGAACTCCCACTTGAGCTCGGCTGGCCACCTGACCGCATCGCCGCACCTGCAATGTTTTGTAGAATCTGGAGTCACGGGACTCAGCAATCTCACCCCCAGATCAAGACTATTTAAGCTTATAGGAAGGAAGAGTTTGAGGTGGAGCTGCCAGTTTAATAGCATATATGGTGGCTACATTCGAAAAGAGAGGAGAAAGGAGAAGGCACGGCGGAAGCTAGTGCCATCAAGAAGTGATCCTAAACTACTTACGCCAAACATTCCAACATTTCACCCCCGCCGAGAAGAGACCATCACTTACACACCGTTGATGTTATTTTAAATAAGGTCAACTTCGGTTTTCTACAACCGACATTAACAAATTCCCATCTGTATAACCTGCCCTTTCAAAGATAATACCGCAGGGTGTCCCAACTTAGCCCATTATAAGCTCTCACGGTCAACAAGGATATTCTTCTACCGAAGACCCGATCACCGAATCCCGGACTACAAGACATTTCGAAAAGAATAAAACAAGACCAAAAAGCCCCAAGGCCGAAAACCCGAAGGAGCTGCAATATCTCGCTCTGGCACATCCGGATGAGCATGCAACAAAACCAGACCTCGTTTTTGAGGGCCCGGCAGGGTTTGTTGGGCCAAGACCGGAGCACCGTCCCGGGAAAAAGATGACCCGGCTCAAAACCCGGGGAAAAAGGCTTAGGTGGCAAATGGTAAAACCAATTTGGGCCTTCCGGAGGAGTCTTATTCCCTTCAAGGGGGTCCCTAAATCACCCAACCGTAAGGAACGCTAAATCAAGGAACATAACACCGTATGAGGAAACTAGGGCGGCAAGAGGAACAAAACACTGCATAAGGCCGAGTCTTCCACCCTTTACCAAGTATATAGATGCATTAATTATAGCAGATATATTGTGATATCCCAACAAGTAAACATGTTCCAACAAGGAACAAATCTCCATGTTCCAACAAGGAACAAACTTCATCTTCACCGCAACTAGCAACGCTATAAGAGGGGGAGAAAGCGGTAAATAGCCAACAACGGTTTGCTAGGAAAGGATGGTTAGGGGCTGACATGGCAATATGGGAGGCATGATAAAAGTGATAGGCATCGAGCATAGGCATAGCAAAAGAGCGAGCATCTAGAGCAAAGATAGAAGTGATTTCGAGGTATGGTCATCTTCCGCAAAGTTCTCGAGTTGTCAAAGCTTGATCCTCGTAAGCTTCTCAACAGGTTCCTCGCTCACGCATGCCTCCGCCTACCCAAAGCAAGAACACAAACAAAGGAACCAAATAAATCACGGTAATGCAAAGCAACATGATGCAAAACATGGCATGATATTGTGATATGCAATGCGCGGTTCGGAAGGAAATGATGAACCAGGCATCAACTTAAACCAAGTATGCCCTGAAAGATGAGATGATTTCGTTGAAATCGATATAAAGATCACCGAATCGGATGCACGGTTTGCAAATGAAAGAAAACAAGAATGGACAATCTGCCATTAACAAAGATGATGCCACATAGCAAGCAACAAGAAATTAAGCTACTGCACCCAAACGTACAAAAAGCATATAGTGATCTACTCAAGATGTTGACAAAAGATGAACACTGAGCCCTAAATCACAACATAACAGGTCCAAACAAGCATGGCAAAAGTGCAAAATTATCACTTCAAGACTTAGTGAAATTAATGAAATGGCAAAACAGCATCAAGCAATGTTAGAGCAAGAAAACACATGCTAAGGAACTTATAATAGCAAAACAAGGCATGGATGAATCTACTCAAAATAGAACAAAAGTCCCTTATGACCATGAGCCAAAAAGGATCAAAAATAATAACACCCATTCAAAATAGCAAGTTTCTTGATTCAAAGAACAGGCATGACAAAAACAGATAACAAGTAGGCATGTTTAAGAGCTCGATGCACTCCTACAGAGCATTACATGATAAATAAGCATACATCCATCAAGAAAATATAGAAGATATACATGGCAAGAACAACATCATAGCAACACGATCAACTACAACAACCTTGGCAAAATTGAATAACATGTAAACAATCCCAGAAACATTTTATAGCAAAAGAGAGCTCATTGACTCAAGCTATGGCACTCCATAATTGCAAACAAAGGCATGGATGGATAGAGCATAACCATATGTTCAAAACATCCTTATGAAGTATCTCAAAATATGCATGGATCTCTTAGCATCAAGCATGGCATAAAAATATCGAAAAAGGGTGAAATCAGAACATCATGAAGCCTAGTTTGCATGCTTGTGCTAGTCACCAAGATCACAAAATACATGGCATACACCCCTGAAAGATGGCATGGCATATTACAAAACACATGTAGGACCGTTCATAGGATGCACACATCAATCATGGCAAAATGACAAAGTGTTTCGTAAGAAATGAAACAAATCACATAGCCCTTCCAACAGCATTTGGGCATAAGATGAGCTCAAATGAAAATGATGCAATGAGATGAAATGATCTACTCATCGAAAACATTTCGTATGCTATACGCCCCAAACGGAGCCACGTCAAAAGTTTGATGCGTGAAAATGCAAAAAATTTCAGTAAAAAGACTTAGAGGATCGGGGAAGGAGAAGTCAACCTCGATCAGATCCGATCGGGATCCGGGGGCGGCCGGGGCCGGAGAGGGAGAAGGAGAAGCCGGGCGGCGGGGCCGGTCGGCGGGGGCGCTCCGGGCGGCCGGCCGGCGACGGGCGCGGCCGGCGGGCGAGGGAGGGGAATACGGCGAAGGCGCGAAGTGGGCGGGCGTCCGGGGGCCGAGGCGGGCGGCGGCGGCTGGGGGGGGGCGCGGCGGGGGGCCAGGGGTGGGGCCCGACGGCAAAGGGCCGGGCGGGCGCGGGGTCGGGGCCACGGGCGCGCCTGATTGGCCGGGGGCGGGGAGCCGCGTGACTGTCCCCGGGGAGGAAGGGGTAGGGTTTGGATCCGGAGGAGGGAGATGCATTTTAGGTAGAAGGAGCTAGGAAGCCCAAATGAGGTGCGGCCACACGATCGTGATCCGACGAGGAGAGCATGGAAGTGACTTAGATGGGTTATTGGACTGTTTTGGGGTGTTGGGCTGCAACTTAAAAGAGGCCTTTGCGAGAGGTTTAACCTGAGTACCAAACGACTCCAAATGACCCAAATTGAGTGGTTCACCGTGGTGTACCAAGGCCACTTGACAAACCTCGGTCCATTCCGAGAAAGTTTAGTACCCCCAGGAAAATGTGGGGACGCCGGGACATAGGAGTCCGGATTCAAAACGGACAACGGGAAAATGCTCAATCATGAGAAGAACACGATGCAAATGAGATGCACATGATGACATGATATGAAATGCATGACATGGACAAATGCAAAATGAAGAAAACCCAACCACGGAGGGAATATCATATCACAATGCCGAAAATGGCAAGAGTTGAGTTAAAATATGGAAAGTTACATCCGGGGTTCAACCTAACTTTTACATAGTACTCCCTCCTTTCCAAATATTACTAGATGAGTCCCCGGTCTGAACAACGGTTATCCTTCCAAGAAAAATTATCGATTTATAGAACTAAAAACTCTATAACCGCATGACAAATGTGGTAGCCAAACTAAATAAACTCCCATCATCATTTAGATCACCCAGAAGGAAAAAAAGACGCCAACTCCTAAGATAATGGGATTATATTTTTTTTTGACATGTTAATGGGACTTAAAAGTCACTTACATGCATGCTAGGGCATTTGCATGCAAACATGTTATGGATTTAAAACCCACTAACATGCATGTGCCTCAAAAGATTTTGATGCTTCATGTGGCTTAGTGCGAGCCTCCAACGCCTAGATCGACTAATGGATAATTATCTGCTAATCAATTTTTATGATGTGGCTCAAGGAGAGGTGAGAATTCATAGTGGGGGTAGTTATTAAGATAAGCCTTTGTAGAGATTCCACCACATACGGAACACAATGAATGAATCTACACTTAAAATGCATCTATATACATCCGTGTGGTTCATGGTGAAATCTTACAAAGACTTATATTTAGGAACGGAGGAAGTATAGTATAGTACGTCGAATTTATCCCAGATAAATTTGTATAATGCTATGAAGCTTCCATTTTACATGTATCTAAGGCCCAAGGTTGCCCCTGAACATTTCATCAAATCAAGGAGACTAACATGCATGCTATTGCATCTCAATGATTGACATATCATAGTAGTCCCTCCGCTCCAAAATAAGTTCCTACTTTGTGCAAACTTTAGTACAAAGTTGTACTACTACTAAAGGACACTTATTTTGGAACAAGGCAGCTAAAGAAAAACGATCCATGCAGTCCCTAGCCTTGAACCGTGAACTCAAGGCTTCAATTTTCGGGCAACGCTCGAGCTTCCAATAAATGAAGTTTGCAACCTTTACCATCGGATCATTTTGTGCGTTTCACCAAAATCGATGAGCATCCCCTGGCAAAGAAATTGAAGAAGCGTGATTAGAATAAGATTTTGGGACTAGTTGATGAGACAAAACTCATCACAAATATAGTAGGTAGGCCGAGAGGGGGGCAAAGAAGTAGAGAAATATCCAGGGAGTGATGTGGGCAGCGGAGCAAGGCCGGTAAAGGGAGGACCAGGGACGAGCTCAACCTTGAGGAGGGCGGCGGAGGCGGAATTTCCCATGTCGGGGAAAGGAGCGGGACGGGCAACCTCACCGGGGAGAGAAAGGCGGGACCCCCGATCGGACGGGAAGGAGCGCCACGGCCACCGTGATTCACACTAAGCATCCACCCTTCCCAAGGGACGTGATCCCCGGGGATGTTAGATATGGGCCCCGTTTTAAAGAGAGTGGAGAGCAACCCCAAAGCAACCGTAGGCTGGCCCCCCCGACTATGTATAAGTGGAGCGTTTTTCTCCATATGAACCTATCATATTTGGCGCGATTGAAGAAAAAACTTTATTTATAAAACGCCCACCTACTACTGTTCCTATAATCTTGCGCTTGGCATCTCCAAAATATTAACCTTGGATTGGCTCTTCGCTTCGGGAAGTCGAGCAATAATGGTAGTAGATATATCGCTCGCTATATGAGACCGAATGAATTGTTGCACGCCCACCACGGGGCAGGGTCAGGGCGGGGAGGACAACGGAGCAAAATGAGTGAATCTACACCTTAAAATATGTCTATATAACAGTTTGGAGGTACTAGTAGTTCATATTGAAATCTACTAAAGGACATATATATTCCAAACAATATGATATAATTCATAACCAAGGTAGGGGACAAGGAGTAAACGGGGAGCAGTAAATTTTTCTCTCGTCTCGAAAGCCACCGACGCATGGGGAGGGAGCGGGCGAAGGCGAGCAAGCTTCATCCCCGGAGCCACCGCCCTGGGGGGGGAGACCGATAAGAAGCCTCCGCTCCAAGTTACGGACAATCAAAAGTACTCCAAAGGTATGGCCTTTCTAAGGTAGGCCCCATGGTTTGCCTTTTTTAACAAACCGCCAATTGCAATTTGTTTGTTCATCCGTGGTAGACATCCTCCTCCACCAAGTGGATAACCAAAGGTAACAAATTACCACGGGCGCCTTTTTCGAGTAAATGAGCTCCACCGACCCGCTGGGTGTGGTTGGGAAAGAGAGGGCGGCGTGGCATGCACCTCTTCTCCGGCACGCCCCACCTACGGGTGTGTGGAGATACAAACCGCTTATAGTGTTTTTTTTTGGGGTGGGGTAGGGGGGGGTTGATTTTGAATTATTTTGGGGAATATTTCATGACATCTCAAACAAAATTTTGCATGCAAAGTGTGTGAAATGGAGGCCATCCATATCATACATAGAGGGTGGCAATCCACAGAAGAGGGGAGGGGTCAAATCATAGAGTCAAGAGAGGATCAAGGGTGGGGCGAGATCGGAAGAGAGCCATCTAAATTGTGTGTGTGCAAGTCAAAGATATAGGGCGACGCCACGAACGTTAGAGGGCACATGTCAAGTTTGTGTGGGGGAAACATGACTAGAGCGCTTGATTATCGGGTGTGTGTGGGGGAGGGGGGGGGAGGGGTGGGAGGCCTAACTAGGTAGAACGACCAGATATGTGTTGAGAAGGAGAGACCCAGCTATGTCTTGAGGGAGATCCGACATCCATACAAATTGAAGGACGGAAATATGATGGGATAAGAGAGAGGAGGAGAGAGAGAGGGAGGGAGAGGGAGGTTTGGATGGGTGATGGAGTTGCTTCAAGATGGGGGAGAGGCCTTAGACAAACTGGGTGGAACGCAATGTTATCAATAAGAGGGGGATGGTTTGTGTGCCTCGTGATAGATCTCCGGACGATCCATGGATGATGAAGGGGAACCATTGTTTGGAAAAACCTAACTAGATCGAGATCAATTGTTGTTTGTTTGAGGAAGGGAGACACAACTAATGAGGTAGACGATTGACGGTGGGTAAAAACGAGTTATAAGAACCAGCTAGCTATATGTATAGCGAGATTGGCGTGACGCCCATTTGTTAGAGGCAAAAGGCCCAAAGAGACGGATAGACAGAGAGAATGGAGCTAGGAGGTGGGAGGGCCCAACTATAGCTAGATTGGGGGAGGAGGGTGTGAGATCGATGAAAAGAGGGCTAGATTTTACACGGGTTTCCGACGATGAGAGACACGGGCAAGGACACATAAAGGAGGAGATTGAAGGTGTGTGTTATGTTGTAGGCATGCATCCTGGAGAGGTTTATCGACGGGTGTGGAAAGGAGTTGTGGAGACTGGGAGAACACCCAAAGAAAAAAATGAATGTGCCCGTGGATAGAAGCCGAGGGAGGGGGGAGGGCGAGGAGGGGCATGTATGCAGAGAAAAGTTAGTGGTACTCAAAGGTTAGAGGATTGTGTGGGTTAAGAGACTAACAAAGATCATAATTTGATATGAAAGTGGATTCATATATTTGAATAGGAGATCATAGTGTTTTAAACATTGCATGCATGAATATAGGGTGATACACGGTGCAATGTTATACCATAATGTGATAATGCATGGCTTGTAAACTCACCAAATGGAACAATCTAAACCATACTATACATCAAACAATCTCACATTTTATTTGAATTTGTGATAATGTGTTGCTTGCAGCAAACTAAATATCAAACAATCTAAACAATACTATATATTGAACATTCTCACATTTTATTTGAATTTGTGGTAATGTGTGGTGTTTGCAACTCACATCTAAATACTTGTAGGCATAGGGGCGGGCACCATACATAATGGATAAACACATTATACATATGAGACATGGTTTAGATTATGAAGATCTAGCTAGAGCTAGAAATTTAATGTGATTTGAAATCAAAATAAAGTGGATTCAAAAATCTAGTTTGAGTTCATATAGTACATAGTTCATATGTAACTCGAGACTAATCATGGGTGTGTTGTGAAGATAATACAAAACGGTGGTTTAATTTGACAATAATGATGATTGTAGATCTTATTAAAACAGGAAACTAATTCAAATGCTTTGACTTCACAACAATATTCGAGATCTATTCAAATAGAGAAACAATTCAAATTTAGTTCATATTGAAGGGTTATATACGCTTGGAATGCACTAAAACGCTCATTTGAGTAGTAGGTTGCATGCATTATACAAAAAATATTTTAATTGAACATACGAATTCAAAGTTTTGAATGAAATTTGAGGATTGATTTGGACAAGAACGTAGGTTGTCCAAATTTCAACCTGCGCCTTGTTAGCCCAAATATTTAAGATATATCTTTTGTCTCTTTGTGTCCGGCAACCCCTCCATCTCAACCCGCCCTTTGCTATTCAAATTACAACGCGGGAAAACCCCACCTCCCGTGAAATCCCGCCAAATGCCCTTGGTACCCCGGAAAAAGAACTGCTAAATTGGTGGGGGTATTTGAATTACCCCCTTTCGAAAGGCCTTCTAAGCCATGGTTTCACCCCATCCCATCCCCCCACCCATTCAGACACCAAGGCCGGGAAACCCGCGACGAAACCCCACACCTTTGTTGCCCCCAGGGAGCCTTCCCGAGACGCCGCCACAAGAACACCTCGACGCCCTCATCCACCGTATCGATGAGGATCCGGTCGATCTCATCGCCCCGCCGTTCGCCACCCCGCCCTCCACCTCCAAGGAGCTGGCCCAATGTTCCCTTTTCCGGGCCACCTCCATTCCCACACCACCGTTTTCACCTGCACCGAAGAGCATCAATACCGCTTCTCGATGAAGGGCGCCAATCGGCGCCACCAAAGAGGTTGTACACTAATCCCGATTTTCTTTTGATTTGATCTCACGGTGGGCGCCGTCCCGAACACGGCGTGCTCCATCCGGCGCCGCCCTGGCGGCATCCACATCGAGGAGTGCCGCTGCTTTAGTTTGCCGCGCCCTCCGCCTTTTGCTCCGGTCCCCTTCCGGTCATCTCTTGCTATTTTTTGCTCCGCGTTTCTTGCTCTGCTTTGCATGGCTGTCGATTTAGCTACACTTCACGACTTTTGGGCCAATTTTGGGGGGGGGGGGCTCCGGGTGAAGGAAGAACCATAGAGGGGGGCTCACCGAGAGGTACCCCACATCTATCTTAGGTTCGGATGGGGCGAGGCCCCTGGCGGGGGATCACGGAGAAAAGCTCGACGGGGGCCTAGAGGGATGGCGGATCGGAAGGACCGGGGTGGAGGCGGGGCGGGCGGCGACCCCACCAAGGGGCGGGGGGGCTGTTTGGGTGGTGGCGGCTGGGGTGGAGGTTGAAGATGAACCCTGGCCCTTGATTTCGATTTCCAAACTGCAAAATTGACCACGAGATGAAAAAGTCACCGACGTAGCCTCACCTTGCTAGTGATTCAGCCAAAGAAATTCAGTTTCCAAAAGAAAATTCAGTTTCGGCGCTAAGTTCGGGCCCGGGCTTGTTCAGATGAGCCATGTATTTTACATCTAGCACTTTGTGGTTATGTATTTTAAGTCATGTATTGAGATGCTATTAGAATTCCACCGGTTAACATTGTTCGTTCTCTTGTCCTCGCTTCATTTTCGCAGAAACTCAAGAGTTGCTCCAACAAAAACCTCCATAACAAAGAAAAGACTGGCTCCATCTGCGCCTAAGATCTTCCCTTTCCTCCGACAAAGAAAGTCACCGAGCATCCCACCGCAACCCAATTACCGAGATCGACATGGTTCGCCAAAGAGGGTACACTTGTTGCATTCTTTTACTCTACATGTTATATATATTGTCCACACACGATTTGTTCCTTTAGTGTCTCCTTGAAAGAAAAAAAAGGAATTTTAATTTTCACTTGTCCTCCTTTTCAAATTCCTATTCATGAAGCACAAGACTAAGAGATAGTAGATAATAGCATTATAACCGACATTTTCTTGTGGTTTGACTTTCTAATGCTTTTTGCATCCTTGATCTTCCAATTGTTGTGAATCAAACACCCAAGGGTAAATCATGTGTTTTTAAATTTATTTTGCATGTATTCCTATCCTATTCCGTATTTCCTATCCATGCATTGTTGGTATCCTCCCCAGCCCAAGAATATTTCTTTAAGAAGTTGTCAAAGAAACCTTGGGGTTTGTCCCGCTCCAAGGCGCCCCCACCCCAAACAGCCCAACGATGTATGGGTCCAAAGCCAGGATCCGCCCACTGTTTCGCTGCCTCGATCTTCTTCCCCGCCACGGGCAGCCATGAAAACTGCATTACCATCATCAACCGAGTAGATGACCTCGAGGACTAATAGGTCCGTAAGAGAGGTCGACTTTCGGGTTCGCCACGTATGCATCGCTTAATATTAATGCTACTTTATCGCCCGTTCACCGATTAGACTCAGTCACCCAAACTAATGGTCAAACTTGAGTTTTTAAATGGTTGTGGGTAATATCGGGCCGCATCAATAGTATCTATCTACTATCCGTTAATCTCCTGTCTACTATGAGTTTCATGTTGTGGAAACAAACAAAGAAAGAAGCCATTATCTATTTTTAATCAAGCCATTATCCCGCTATTATTGGTTTTGGGTCTATCCAAAAGTTGCTACCATCACTGGATTTCGCATGCACTTTACATAATCTCACTATGTTTTATTCCTATGCATGACAGCTTATTGTAAACAATGGAACTGAACATGTAGAGAAAAGAGACGAGCCCTTTGGGCAATAAAATTTCATGGGCATATCGCCCATGGTAGGCGCAAAGGCAGCCCCTCCACGATTTGGATTGTAACCGGAGGAAGATATCGTTTGAGGGGGATTCAGGAGAAGACAACCCTATTTACCCCGAGGTCTTGCCTAACTTGGTGCGATGTTGGTTATATCATGCATATGGTGTCTTGCATTGCTTACTTTATACATCAAATATGTCATCCGCTTAGTTTAGACATCCTTGTGAAATGCCATCTGCTTAGTTTATTCATCGCTTATGTGAATTATGCAACGCCATCTTGTTTAGCGCATCATATATGTGAATTTTGCAATGCCATCCGCTTAGCCAATCTTATATGTAAATTATATCAGGCCATCCTTTTTTTTTCATATTACATTTGTCAACAATGTTAGTACATTCAATCGCTTTTGTGCATCAGCCATTTGACACGGTGATGGCAAATTCGGAGTGAAAACAAGGTCTTGGAGGACTATGCTATTGACGGCATATCTCGCTGGTTACAATAGCTCCTGAGGAGGATTCGAGACGATGACCAGTCCTATTCCCGAGGTGTATGCTCTAACTTGGTTATGTTTTTATCGTATGATGGTGTCTCCAGCTATGTCATTTGATTAGTTTAGACATGCTTTGTGTGAATGCCATGTCGTTCTAATTACCATATATGTGAATTATGCATTGCCATCTTGTTGCAAGACATTATATATGTGAATTATACAATGCTATTGAGAGAGTCCCGATTAGGGGTGTCCTGAAGTTTAACTATCACCGCTTTGGGGACTCGACTATGAAGATAAGATTGAAGATTCGCCCCGGTCCGGATGGGACCTTTCCGGTGGAAGGGCTTGGCGAAGGATATGTAGACTCCTACCGTGTAAATGACTCGGTAACCCTAACCCCTATCCGGTCTATATAAACCGAGGGTTTTAGTCCAGGGATTAACAACAATCATAGATAGGCTAGCTTCTAGGTTTAGCCTTCCGATCTCGGGTAGATCCACCTTGTACTACCCATATCATTAATATTAATCAAGAAGGAGTAGGGTTTTACCCCATCGAGAGGGCCCGACTGGGTAAAACATCGGTCCCTTGTCTTCGTTACCATCCGCTTAGACGACAGCCGGGACCCCACCGAGATCCGCCGATTTTGACACCGACATTGGTGCTTTCATTGAGAGTTCCTCCGGTCGCCATCCTTAGGCCCGACGGCTCCTTCGATCATCAATAACCGCGGTCCAGTGGGAGACTTTTTCCCTGGACAGACTTTGGGCGGCACCCGGGGCCAATTACTTGGCCATCCGAGTAGATCGGGGCGCCGCCATCAGTCGATTTGGGAGTTTGAACTACACGACCACATCCGCGGAGACTTTATCTTCAACGGATTCAACGCCAAGCGCCCGACTGCCCCCGAGGGCACGATCTAGCCTGCCAACAGGCCCCGAGGTCGCACCCCCCCGCCTTAGCTCGGAGCCGACTACCGATCGAGGATGAGTGGCGGACACCCCTGGGCTACGATCTCTACGGTGATTGAGCCAACCCATCCATGTTCTTATGGACGGATCCAAGGTTCCGACCCCTCCGGACTAACCCCCGCTCCAATCGAATCCAACCCGAATGGAGTTCACGCGAACTTTCAGACTCGCCTTTGGCGACATCCTGAAACTAAAGCCCTCTTTATCAAGGAGCCCCGAGATTAGGTTAGAAGGTTGGGACGAGAAGAAATTCAACGCCCCCCACCACCCACTTTGTAGACCCCGATGATTTAACCGACATGCTCGACTTGACCAAGACATCGGGGTATGGACGAATGCCGAGACGACCAAGAACCACCCAAGGCACCGAAAGCCACCCCATACCATATACATGGTGGACATCCCAAAAGATGGGAATGGCGATGGAACAAAGGAGGATGACCCTCCAAGAAACACCGCCCTGGGGCCGCCTAAATCCCGCCACATCAAAACGGTTATTCCGACGGAGATAATAACACCAAAGTGTCAAGACAACCTCCTCCAGCAGGATTCAGCACAAGAGGAGGGAGGTAGCCTCATGATAGAGCGGCATGTGGAGGTGGAGGAAAATTATATGCCCCTCCAAGATGAAGCCTCGATTTACTTTAATTTGTCGTGCCCGAGGATCCCCCAAACAGAGCTTTCAAACGAGGCTTATGGCCACGGCAAGCAGCCTCAAGAAAAGCAAGTTTAAGCGCCAAGACTTGTTAGCCGACAGATGGACAAGTCCTGCACCAAGAGCAAACTAACGCCTTTCCAAGAGATACCCAAAACGCAGCCCAATTAGAGGAGGAAGCACCAAATCACATCACCAACGATGATGCGCCCCAGCCACCCCTGCGGGTCGCGAGAGAGGTCTCTAGGCCTCCATTCAAGCCAACCCCGCCGCCAAAAGTACCAAGGCACGGGAAACCCGCTAATCGAGACATATTGAGGACAAGGCAAGGCAAACAAGATCAATTACGGATCACGGGGTGCCCCACGACACGTGATGATAACCCACCGATACAAAATTCCGCCGGGTAACAAGACAAAGCTCATTTGAGCTGCGCCGTGATATAGCTCAATACGAGGTGCCGGACACCCACTATGCTTCAGATGAAGTGATGGATCATCAAACCCCAGGGTTTCAAACCCAGAACATCGAATCAACGATGGCAAACAGATCCCGGGTTTGGATCGAGGACTACCTCCATATCCACATGGCCCGTGATGATCTACACGCCCATCAAATACCTCCCACTCAAGCTTAAAGGACCAGCTCGGCATTGGCTTAAAACTTGCCGCCAAATCAATTGGTTGTTGGGAGGACCGAAGCCGATTCCTTGATAACTTCCAGGCCATATTGTAAAAGACGCCGGACCTCCCACATAATTCAGCAGCCGTAAGAATCGCCGTTTCGACATGGTTCCAACCAAGAAAATCAAATCGCTGATCGTCCTGGATGCAAAGGCCCTTGCAGCCTTCAAACATAACATCCGCGACGGTGGCTTGCCCGGCACCTAGGACAGAAAAAGCCAAAATCCACAGCCCTCACAAACTCTGACCCGCTTTGGGCGGAGAGGACAGCTGGTAGCTTGTAGTAACAACTTGACCAAAACCCCGGTTCGGATACCAAGGACAGAATGGCAGGTCGCCGCAAAAGCACAAGGCCGATCAACGCATAATGTCAAGATACGAACCCAATGCCGGATTCGAGGCTCTAAACCTGGTCACGAAAAGGGGAAAAGAAATACCAGGCTGGCCCAATCTTGACCGAATACATCGCTGTGCAAATACATGGCCCCCGAAAACAGCCAACCACACCAACAGGATTGTTGGGTCTTCAAACAGGGCAAGTTAAATGTAACTCAATGACAAGGGGCTTATAGCGATGAAGGAGGAGCCCCCAAAACAATAGAGGAGAAGGGCTTCCCCGGCGGACGGTGAACATGATATACGCAACCCACATACCCAAAAGGGAGGGAAGGCACTAAGGGACGATATGGATGGAGCCACGCCCCAAAGTTCAACCCATGGTCCTCCCCCCATCACCTTGATTGAAGGGACCACCCACTAGCATCCGGCGGATTCCCGCATTGGCTCTGACCCAATCATCGACGGATTTCACCTCACTAGAGTCCCGATGGACGGCGCAGTGAACCGCCTATCAGATACAAGGCGAAAATGGGCATAGACCCTCAAGGATTAAACCCACAAAGATGACCTTTAAAGCGCCATACCAGGTGTAGAGGCCAATTGTAAGCTCATTTAAAAGTGGTCTTCGATCCCATAACTTCCGGGCCAAGAGTTAATTCAACATAGTCCCGCTCAGGCATCACGATCGCTTGGACAACCGTACGGTAAAGTTCAATGGTCCGCACTACGAACCTAAGTTCAAGATGCCAGCCCTCGAGGAGTAATCACGGCATGGAAACACAACGCCTTCCCAACGGAGGAGCATACGGCCCGGCGGAGGTGCAAAGCACCCACGTAAATTCTCGGTCCCATTAAACGCCCGACACCGCTGCCCGAGTAATTTACAACAAGACCGCCTGCACGATCCGGCATGCTTAGAACGCCCCAACCCCACCTCGAAAATTGCGGAAGATTACGCGACATAACTACGCTTTGGAGATACCATGGGTAAGGGGGGGCACGACCATCACCCGCACGCGCCAACCGCAAGGGCCCCTTGGTCATTCTTTTTTTCTTTTTTTCTTACCGGACTCCATTTGAAGCCCCGTCCGCACTAGAATTGCCGAACTCATGATGCAACACCGTGGAAAGAGTTACGCCGAGTGTCAGGTGGTTCACTACGAGCATTATACCTGTTTTACATACCATCCCCAGCTTACCCCGGAGGGGGAATGTTAAATAGTCCCATCCCTTGCTTTCGGACTATTTGTATCGCTCGCTTTCATTGCAAAGACCTTTTTGAATAAACAATACATAGCTTTTGCCTATTATTGCACTCCTTTATTTATTATATATGTTCATTCATGACATGTTGCACCGACACTTTGGTACGCCAAACACCGGCTTAAGTACCCAAAATATGGTGTGATAAGTCCAACACTTTCACAAGTGCTGCACCCCAACTTATAGCATTATATGCATCGGTTCAATCATGTCTTGGGTCAATAGTTGGGTTTGCCCGGCCCCATGTTTTGGACCCCGCCCATTATATCGCTAAGGTAGCACGGGAGAACCACCATTGTGCCCTGCTTGAGCTGGGTTGAGCACCTTTGGGAGAAAGCTAAAACGACCGTCATGATAGGGCGAGAGCCGGCCGTTCGAGAGGTTTTTTGGGTCCCTAAAGACTTATGCCTTAGAGCGAGGAGGGCATTGTCCGCCAAGGCGGATAGCACCCCAACTCGGTCTTCCAATACTAGGGGCTTCACCGAAATTTAAAATTATAGAATTCTATGGCTAAGGAGAGTGTTCAAGCACTATAGTCCGTTGCTTGTTCGCTATGCTGATCGCCTCCCCAAGGACCCAAGAATGGGAACAAGAGCGCCAAGTTTATCCCAACACCCCAAGACTGTGGCATGGGGGCAAGCCAACGACTTGCCATCTCTCAAATTTGATAAACCACCGATGTAAGGTAATATTTTAAATTCACAAGCGCTGCTTAGCGATATGAACAAGTTTTCAGCGCAGGATAACAAATGCTAGTCTATTAAAAAATTACATCTTTGGAGCATTCACCGCTATAAGGCGTGCACCTTCAGACGCCTCATAGTACATTTCGGCTTCATGATGCTCTTGCCCGCGGTGGCCCCGTCACAAGCTTTCAAGATCCATCTTGCCCCAAGGCACTTTAGCAAGGCAAGGCCCGACGGGCACCTTCAATGCAGAGCGCTTGATGACTTCAATCCATGGACAAAGGCCCACCACCGCCAAGACTAGCCCGGGTAGCTCCCTGTGCATGGCTTCCGAGGGCCACACCAACTATGAGGCCCTTCATGGCCTGTTCGGTGACTTGTGGAGCTCGACCACGCTTCACTGGTCGCAGGGCACCGGATGTCCGCCTCAAAGATACTTAGACCGAACACCTTTTCCGCTCGAAGCCCTCCTCGGCGCTGTAGAACGCAGCAAGATGTATACACCACGGGCAGATTCAATGCTCCCGGAGAGCTCCGGATTCGTAAGTAATAGATAATTCACTTTCACATGCTTGCTTTGCATAAAGAATGCCTTACCCGCCGCTATCTTCTTTAATGATTCAATTTCCTAGAGGGCTTTTTGGCTTTGGCCTTAGCGGCTTTTGGCACTCTCAAGAGCCGAGGCGAGCCTCGACTCGAGCTTCGAGTCACTCTCCAAACTCTGTTTTTCCACGAGGCCCGGAGCTCTGCCGCACTCTCCGCCACCCGCCTCGCTTTTCCGCCGGCGCCCACGACCGCTTTTGGCCGGACACCGCCCTTCTGTGGTCGCCACCTGCTCATGGCCCCTAAATACCCACGTTAGTCCCGCATTTTGCAACCAAATCCTTTCTATAAGGTATTACTTTAATAAGGTATTACTTACCTTCCTTGTCCCCGAAGTTGCTTCTGGCAAGACCGAAGCCGTTTCGGACCGCCGAGGCTCGCTTCAATGCATCGACCTCCAAGGTGGTAGAGGTCGCAGCCAAGCCACATTCCCATATTGACATACTTATGTTAGACTCCTGATATCTTTTAGATCCCCATCCGCTTTTCTTTCCTAAAATCAACTAAGCATCGGGGCTACCGCCTATGTGGTAATATTTTTACATATTCTAAACTTACCTCAAAGCCCGTTAGAAGGTGGTATAGCCACCAGCCCGCCTTGGCGGATCGAATCTTCGATCACCACACTCATAACAAAGGCGGTGTTCTCGTCGATGGAGGCGCCAAGCGCTCTAGCAAGCTATCCGTGCCTCCGGATGGACGAAGGTCACCGGCGTCAGTAGCCTTCCCTTTCTTTCTAGGGGCCACTTCGGACTTCGAACCATCAGGTTCCAGACGAGTCCGACAGGGCATTTTAGAGCCCTCGGGTCTCGCTCTTTGCGCCAGAGTCCAGGAGGTCGCCTTGAGCCCCAGACCACCTCTTCCGGTTGGGCCTTTAGGACTCCACCGTGGTGTCGCTCCCACGAGGAGAGGAGGCATGGAAGTGAAGTGCTATTCACATCCCGACGATTCAGGAGCCGCCGACGAAGCGGGTAGCCTGCCCTGGGCGGACTACATGGTTATATTCGCTAGAAGACACTATGCACAAATAAAAAGTCATGAGCTATTCCGAGTCTCGACACTTACGATCTCGCCAGGGCTTGGCCCTTGGTGGCACTCCTCCGCCGTTGTCGGCGCAGGAGAAGTCCGGAGGAAGGGTCCTTCCTTTCTGAATCCCTCCGCCTCCCCCTGGGCGGCCTTCTTTTCTTCTCTTCCTGGGAGAGGCTTTTTCCTCCTCTCGCCTCGGGGAGGATTCCCGTAGTCGCTTGACGATGAGTCCGACAACACCGGGCCGGGCGCCCTTCGAGTCCCCGTGGCCTTTCTGGTTTTCTTCTCCGCACCACGGAGGTGCCGGAGCCAGCAGCCCGCAAGCGGGCGTCCTGGGTCTTTGGCAAGGAATCCAGACAAGTTAACCTGCCCGACGGTAACGCCAATCCTATCAAAGGTAAGGGAGTTTAGATCCTACATAGAGTCAAACTATGAAAACAAGAGTCCCGTAAAGGGTAAAATAGCTTACCTCGTAGCTTGGCGTATGAGCTGAATCCGCGATCTTCAGAGCGGATGGGAGCTCAGGTCCTTGAACAAAGACCTTCCGTGCATCTTGTTACGAGTGTCAAGAGCCTTTTCAGAGTTTGGCAGGCCGATCGAACTCCCACAATTTTAAGGCCCGTGTTGCATGGGAGGATCCGCGGATGAGCATTAACTGACTACATTGACAAGCCCGAGATTCTTGTCCACCGTGGTTTGCATGCAGGTTTGGAGTCCGTCAGCTCTTCCGGATTACCCACGCCAGCCCGCCTCTTTCCAATAGGTGAGCCATAGGGAAACCAGATCTGAATTGGGGGGCTG
>JAHIAM010017457.1:0-15563 GCA_021605205.1 Aegilops longissima | reverse complement strand
GCTTAGGCCCAAAATTTTTCGAAACGCACTTGTCAAAAAAATTTTCGCTATCCTGCTTTTAAGTGTTTCTAAGTGTATTGAGACAACATATAGAAAGTTTTTTGACCTGCTTCAGCTTTTGGGTCCGGCAATAAAAAAAAAATTTGGTCAAAAAATTTCGTGCCCATCCCGCCGGTTTGACCTCGAAGAGTTTTGAGACACTCGCCATTATAGTGATTTTTCGCAAAAAAAAAAAAAAAAGCAGCAAAAAAAAAAAGCAGCAAAAAAAAAAAGAGCGAAAAAAATCCAGAGTGTGCTTTTTCCTTGTTTACGCAGCTACGTGATTTTGTTAGTGTTCTAGGCTCGCCTCTAGCACGGTTCAGCCTAGGACCAAAGACAAGATCTGCTCGCTGAGCGCTTATTCAACTTTGCATCTCTCAATTGATTATTGCTAACCTTTTTTGCTACCATATTATAAGCCTTCCCAGCTCCACATACATCTACATCGTATGCTTGACTCTCCCCGTAATCGCCTATCCAAGCTTTGAGAGTTTTGACTACATCGGTTGCCGATCACCGCCTTCTTTGGGTAAGAACTGTAAGAATTTGAGATTTGCTTGACGGATTTGTGACCGCCCACCACACCACCACCACCCTTCCTAGTAGTCTGTCAATCATATTCTTGTGTGTTTCTATTGCTGCTAACCATGGCAGGATCACAAGCCGATTTAGACCGACCGGGAGAACATGACAAACAAAGCGCTACATGATAAGTTTCAACAAATGATGAGTGGGCAGGTGGACGATGTGCTAAATAGATTTGAAGAGGCCATGGAGAAGATAGATGGCATTGAGAAGGCGTCAAACGAAGCTCGATATCAAGTTTAATGAATTGCTTGCGCCTACCACCACCACCACCGGCTGCACCTAACGCACCTCTACTACAACAACACGGACTACCTCCACATCGCGAAACAGCCTCCGCCGAGCTTCCCGTGTCCCTCTTCACCGCCAAGCTGCCGGTGCTGCTTGATACTTCAGGCTCCCGCCACAAGCGGGGGGAGGATGATTATGTGAGAGCTTACGAGGATGAGGTTGATCAACATCGAACCACGCAACCACCAGCACCACAACCACCAGTGTCGCCCACATGCAAACAATGGCAATGTTCGGCTCCCTTCAGTACGAGATCATGACCATCTCCCTAAACTGAAATTGAATATTCCACCATTTGAGGGTAGATATGTTCCCGATATATATCTTACTTGGGAGTTAGAAACTGAACAACGATTTACATGTTTACAATATCCCGAGGAGAGACGTGTTCTATTGCTGTTTGTGCTTTCACTAGCTTTGCATGTGTTTGGTGGTCTGAACATTGTAGATTATATCCTGTTCCAGCTACTTGGGCTGCTTTGAAAACTGCTATGCGTATCGTTGGTTCCACCATATTATCAACGTGAATTACTTCAAAAATTGCAGCGCTTAAGACAAGGAAAAATTCGTAGAAGAATATTATCGAATTACAAACTGGCTTGATTAGATGTGGTATTGTTGAGGAGAATGAAGCTATGCTTGCACGCTTTCGGGTGGATTAAATAGAGAGATTCAGACCATTCTAGACTACAAGGATTATAATAATATCACCGATTATTCCATCTTGCTTGTAAAGCTGAACGTGAAGTGCAGGATCGATGTGCCTTGGCGCGACTAACTTTTCTCGCAGTCGACCTTCATCATGGACACCACGTGCATCATCTACTTCCACACGCTCTACTACACCGCACCTCCGCCGGCTGCCACCTCCAACCGTGATACAAGAAAGCAGGCACAACCACCACTATCTCGCCAAGAGTACACCGCTGGGCCTACACAGAGCTCTTCTTCTTCCATGGCGCCAACAGGCACACAAGTGATATTATTTGTCGTCGCTGTAAGGGAAGAGGACATTTTATGAGAGAATGCCAATCTCAGCGCAGTGATGATTGCTACGAGGATGGTGGGTATGAGTCTGCTAGTGACTATGATGAAGAGACTTTGGCTCTTATTACACATGAAGAACACGGTGGAGATGATTCTGATCCCGAGACGCAATACATGGCTGCCAAGATGCCGACAGTATGAATGTTTAGTTGCTCAACGTGTTTTGAGTGTGCAGGTTACACAAGCTGAGCAAAATCAGAGGCATAACTTGTTCCATACAAAGGAGTTGTGAAGGAACGCTCTATTCAAGGCCATCATAGATGGAGGGAGCTGCAACAACTTGGCTAGCATGGATATGGTGGAGAAGCTTTCTCTCACCACAAGACCACATCCACATCCTTACTACATCCAATGGTTCAACAACAGCTGCAAGGTTAAGGTAACACGACTGCTCGTGTGCATTTTAGTATCTCTACATATGCTGATTATGTTGATTGTGATGTGGTACCTATGCAAGCATGTTCCTTATTACTTGGTAGACCATGGCAATTTGATAAAATTTGTACACCATGGTAGAAACAATCAAGATACTCTTGTTCACAAGGATAAAATATTACTTTGCTTCCTATGACTCCTGATTCCATTTTGAAAGATGATATTAATAGAGCTAATAAAGCAAAACAGGAGAAAAATAAGAGTGAAAATCAGATTGTGGCAAAAGAATTTGAGCAACAAATGAAGCCTAATAATAAACCATCTAATGTTGCTTCTGAAATTAAACTGAAAAGTGCATGTTTATTTGCCACCAAATCTGATATTGATGAGCTAGATTCTAGCAAATCTGTTTGCTATGCTTTTGTGTGCAAAGAGGCATTATTTTCATTCGAGGACGTGTTTTCCTCTTTGCCCCTCGCTGTCACTAACATTTTGCAGAGTTCACGACGCCTTTCCACAAGACGTGCACCGGATTACCACCTATTCGAGGGATTGAGCATCAAATTGACTTAATTCCTGCATCGCTACCCAACCGCGCACCATACCGCACTCAATCCAGAGGAGACGAAGGAGATTATGCGCCAAGTACAGGAGCTGCTCGACAAAGGTTATATACGCCAATCTCTTAGTCCTTGTGCTGTTCCTATTATACTAGTGCCTAAAAGGATGGTACGTCACGTATGTGTGTTGATTGTAGAGGCATTAATAATATTACTATTCGTTATCGCCATCCTATTCCTAGGCTAGATGATATGCTTGATGAATTGAGTGGCTCTACAATATTCTCCAAAGTTGATTTATGTAGTGGATACCATCAAATTCGTATGAAATTGGGAGATGAATGGAAAACAGCATTTAAAACTAAGTTTGGATTATATGAGTGGTTAGTCATGCCTTTTGGGTTAACTAATGCACCTAGTACTTTCATGAGATTAATGAACGAAGTTTTACGTGCTTTCATTGGACGATTTGTGGTAGTTTACTTTGATGATATACTGATTTATAGCAAATCTTTGGAAGAACATTTGGAACATTTACGTGTTGTTTTAATGCTCTACGTGATGCACGCTTGTTTGGTAACCTTGGGAAGTGCACCTTTGCACCGACCGAGTATCTTTTCTTGGCTATGTTGTTACTCCACAGGAATTGAAGTTGATAAAGCCAAGATTGAAGCTATTGAGAGTTGGCCGCAGCCCAAAACGGTCACACAAGTGAGGAGTTTTCTTGGACTCGCTGGTTTCTATAGGCGCTTTGT
The DNA here is from genome assembly GCA_021605205.1 of Aegilops longissima. NCBI lineage: Eukaryota > Viridiplantae > Streptophyta > Magnoliopsida > Poales > Poaceae > Aegilops > Aegilops longissima. The sequence continues at coordinate 11,911 of JAHIAM010017457.1, read as the reverse complement.
GAGAGACTTTAGCACCATTGCTGCACCTCTCAATGAGCTTACAAAGAAGGATGTGCCTTTTGTTTGGGGTACCGCATGTGAAGAAGCCTTCACGGTATTGAAAGATAAGTTGACACATGCCCTTTACTCCAACTTCCCGACTTTAATAAGACTTTTGAGCTTGAATGTGATGCTAGTGGAATTGGATTAGAGGTGTGTTATTACAAGATGGCAAACCTGTTGCATACTTTTCTCAAAAATTGAGGGCCTAGTCTGAACTATTCTACTTATGACAAAGAATTATATGCTCTTGTTCGGACTTTAGAGACATGGCAACATTATTTATGGCCCAAAGAATTTGTTATACATTCTGATCATGAATCTTTGAAACATATTAAAAGTCAAGCTAAACTGAATCGTAGACATGCTAAATGGGTTGAATTCATTGAGACTTTCCTTATGTCATTAAACACAAGAAGGGTAAAGAAAATGTTATTGCTGATGCTTTGTCTCGTCGCTATACTATGCTTTCACAACTTGACTTCAAAATATTTGGTTTGGAGACCATCAAAGATCAATATGTGCATGATGCTGATTTTAAAGATGTAATGCAGAATTGTAAAGAAGGAAGAACATGGAACAAGTTTGTTATTAATGATGGTTTTGTGTTCCGTGCTAACAAGCTATGCATTCCTGCTAGCTCGTTTGCCTTTTGTTGTTGCAGGAGGCGATGGAGGAGGATTAATGGGACACTTTGGCGCCAAGAAGACGGAGGATATACTTGCTACACATTTCTTTTGGCCAAAGATGAGACGGGATGTTGAGCGCTTTGTTGCTCGCTGCACTACATGTCAAAAAGCTAAGTCACGACTCAATCCTCATGGTTTATATATGCCTTTGCCTGTGCTTAGTGTTCCTTGGGAGGATATATCTATGGACTTTGTTTTAGGTTTACCTCTAACAAAGAAGGGAGGGATAGCATATTTGTTGTCGTGGATAGATTCTCTAAAATGGCACACTTTATACCATGTCATAAAAGCGATGATGTCGTTAATGTTGCTGATTTGTTCTTTCGTGAAATTATTCGCTTGCATGGTGTGCCAAATACTATTGTTTCAGATCGTGATACTAAATTTCTTAGCCACTTTTGGAGATGTTTATGGGCTAAGTTGGGGACTAAACTGCTTTTAGTACTACATGTCACCCCAAACTGATGGATAAACTGAAGTAGTCAATAGAACATTGTCTACTATGCTTAGGGCTGTTTTGAAGAATAATAAGAAAATGTGGGAAGAATGCTTGCCTCATATTGAATTTGCTTATAATCGCTCATTGCATTCTACTACTAAGATGTGCCCTTTGAAATTGTGTATGGCTTCCTACCTCGCACCTATTGATTTGTTGCCTCTTCCATCTTCGGAGAAGGTTAATTTTGATGCTAAAGAACGTGTTGAATTGATTACATTTGCGGTAGATAAGGGTAGAAAACATGTTGTCTTTGCACCGGAGATCTTGTTTGGTTACATTTATGCGTAAGGATAGGTTTCTAATTTGCGCAAATCAAAGCTAATGCCACGTGTTGATGGTCCATTTAAGGTGTTAGAGAAAATAAATGATAATGCATATAAACTTGAGCTGCCTGCAGATTTTGGGGTTAGTCCCACTTTTAACATTGCAGATTTGAAGCCTTATTTGGGTGAGGAATATGAGCTCCGTCGAGGACGACTTCATTTCAAGAAGGGAGGATGATGAGGACATCAATACCATTGTTACACCCACAGCCCCTCATCGCTACATATAATCGGACCAATTACTAGAGCTCACAAGACGCCAATTAAATTATCGTACTTTCGCTTTTGGTAATGATTCTAATGTTCATGAGAATATGATGCTGCTTAAATTGGATACATTTGTTTTGCTTACAAATGAAGGCCCTAGCTTGGAGAAGGATGGACATTGAGCAAGAACAAGCATGGAGATAATGCCATGCTAAGGGGAACAAGAACGGAGTTACAAGTGATGATTTCAGGACTTTGAAGCCACCATAATGGGTGCATGAAGCCTTGGACGAAATATACAAGACGCTACTTCATAAATGTCGCCCCGAGGCTATTCTAGGTGCTGCATCACCTTATTAGTGGGCCAGCCCATGTAATTTCGAAATACTTAAGTATAGGCTGTTTTAGAGTCCGTATGTGTGGGGAACAAGAGTTAGGGTTGATTTCGGACCCTCCACCAAGGGCCACGAAATTCCCCTCTTCCTCCATATATACAGCCCTTAGGGCACCGCTTAGACCTTGGGTTTTGTTTAGATTAAAAGTTCGCCATAGCTGCAACTTCGCAGCATTTCGCTTGTGTTCAACGACTGCATAAAGGCGCCACAGTAACCCCACCTTGATCAATAAAGCTTTCATCTTATATTCGCAATATCCAGATTGCAATCTCAGCTTGCTTGTTCTTCGCTTGCTCGCAGGAAACAGCCCTCGTGGTCGTTGATCGTGTTCGGCGTGGTCAATAACCCTCGAAGTTGGTTTAGCGATTGCTAAGGCGCGACGTCCTCGACGATCGTAGTCGGATCGTCAAGGTCGACTCCCACAGAAACGATAGCCACCATCTCATCGAAACATCGGGACACCTTTGCCTCTATCACAAAGTACCATGATCAAGATATATCATGTGAGAGGCATGAGCATATATGTCATCAACCCAAGAAAGCAAGTAATAGTGGAACATGGGTGATGCAACATAGCAAGCAATCATATCAATCAAGTGAAGCAAGCTAGTAGTGCAAAGATGCAACGTACTAGAAGGAATCAAGGCAATCATGTCATGGGTGCAAATAGTGTGCATGAATACTTCACATGACATGTCACAAGCATGAAGGCAAGATATGAGCAAAATAGCATCAATAGCATGGGGCACATGATAAACATGGCAAAAGCAACAAGGATCTCCACCAAGCATGCAAATACACATAGGAGTAACGTAATGGTGAATCATGGGTATATGCAAGCAAGGGTCACAATTGCATGGCAAAGGCATAGAAGCAAGCATAACATGCAAAGTGAACACGATAGAATGGGCATAAGGTAACAAGTGGTAAATAGCCCAAAGCCGTGTGAGAGCCAAGTAGAAGAGATGCGCGAGTCCTTGCGCAAAAGGAATGGTGGGAATGAAAGTCCACGTGATCCCAAGTCATCGCTGTTCTCAAGAGCTCAAGCCACAACTCTTGGGATTGAGAAGTTGACGAGTATGCATGAGTACCTACACAAAACAAAGACAAAGGAAAATTGTGTGTGCATGGTACATATACACATCATCCATCATGATGCGCACATGCATGTGTCGGTTAGCACAAAATATCCAATGCTCAAATAAATGAGATGCATGATATAGAAACATGTCATCCATCATGATAGGTTTGATGTTATGTATAGCATAATGGAGACTCAAATTGTGTAATGCATCATGAGAAATATGTAGAGCATTGTTATTCATGGAATGCATAAGGTGCAAGCAATTATGTGAATCATGCAAAGTATGGGATGAATTAAAATCTCCTAATGTGTATGAGGAAACTATGGGGGTCTCCTCATGAGCATTAATTGATACATCACATGGAGAATATTGACAACATCCAAAACAATGCATATTTGGAACAATGTGATCATGGCATGGAATAGTAGATGAATTGCATAAATCATGTAAAGGAAGCATGGCAATATCATCACAAGAGAAGCAAAATCCAATGACCATCATCTCGCCATCTATGCCATAAGTGCAAATGGGATTTATTTTAATGGGGCATGCATAGTTACTATGTTGAGATTGAAATGAGGCAATATGGGAGATCTCACTCATAGCATATGACAAGTTCAATGGATTGTCAAACATGAAGTAACCAATCGAATTTTCACATGATATCCTATGGAGCATGGCATCACAACTAGGCAACTCAACATGCTCATCATCATATTCATCATAAATAGGTAAGTCAAGGCATGAAGAAGTTTCACTAGCATGAAGCATGGTAATAGGTGGGTCGACATCATGGGAGCAATCAATGTCAAGATTGTCCACTAGTGGGACAAGAGAAGTACCATCACCTATGTTACCTTTGGAGCATCGCTCATGTGTTGTAGGTGAGGTGTCAACGATCCATTCGTTGTCATCTTCATCTTGATGGAACCATGTGGGGTGTATCATCGTCCATCATGGCCATCGCTGCTCCAATGGAGGAATAGACTCATCAAGGATAGGCATGTCGTCATGTAGGAGACCTAGCACCAAAGAAGAAAACACACTAAGAGTAGAGGTTAATTCGTTAGGAATCATAGTGGCCTCACATGCCGTGTCAACTACCTCACTCACTAAGTGTTGTGGCTCACTCACCCCCTCAAGGATGCTCTCACCTGTATGGTGGGTGGAGTCACCAAATGGCGCCAACCTCACATAGGATGTGTGGCATGCTCTCATCTGTGGGGCTAGTGGTGGTCACACTCATCCTCTCACAGAAATGCTCTCAATGTCACGTATGGTGGAGTCACCATCTCTCTCATGGGGTGGTGGCTCTCCTCACATGACAAATGGGGTAGCTCAACATGTGTGGGTGTCGGAGAGGTGTAGGTGCAATGTCTCCATGCGCTGTCGCAGAGCTTGACTCGGAGTATGAGTCCAATGTGGGCGCTGCCTTCATGTTGTTGAAGAGGTTCGCGCTGTCAGCCGTGGTCAAGGGGATGGCCCTTGCTCGACTGCCTTGTCACCGCCTTGGTGTTGGAGGCCCATATGATGTGGCACCTCATAGCTCGCCTCCATGACCGAAGGGAGTTTCCCATGCTCGCCATCTTCCTTGAGGGGCTTCAAGATGGAAGTGTCGCCTCGCCAGAGGGTGGTCGCCTTGGACTTGATGAAGTCGATGTAGGCGTACACGGGAAGTAGGCGAAGATGCCGACGTCCAAAGGTGAAGATGTTTTGAGAACACTTGGCGAAGATGCCAAAGTGGTTGATGTAGCCGTAGCGCCTGCCTTGGTGGTGGTCGCCTCGCGGTCTTCTCTTGTGCGTATGAAGCTTCGACTTGGCGTGAAGTAGGGCTTGTTGGGACTTGTGTATTTGCGCCAGGAGCATCTTCATGATGATGATGTCGTTGTCGTGCTTGAGCTCCTTGGCGCTCGCCGTCGTCGGCACATGATGCTTGGAGGTGACTTGCCCTTCATGACGATGTTGATCACGAATTTGATGGTGGTCTCCATGGAGATGTGGACGACTTTGCGCTTGCATCGCTTAAGCGCCCAAGACTTGTGGCTTGAACGTCGCCGCTTTGAAGATGACGAAGGGAAGAAGACTTGATCAAGGCCCTAATCTCCTCCATCCTTGCATCTTGCTCCTCTTTATGTGCGGCAAGCTTCTTATCGGTAGTCCCTTCTCCTTGCTTCGAGTGATGAATGTCGATGGAGATGTTCTCGGCGCGCCTCGCAATCTTGATTGTGTTGCACTTGTCGTTGTAGATCAAGAGAGACGCTTTGGTGATGTAGTTGTTCACGCCGTCCGTTGTTGTCGAAGACCGGAGATGAAATGCCTTGCCTATCATCACAAGACTCGAGCAAATATGAGTGGGAGAAAGAGAAGAACTTATACTAATGTACCTTGACCGATGTTGACAATGAATCAAGTTCACTCAAATGCGGACAATGAAATAGCACTATTGGTACCAATCTTGTCGGTTCTCACACCTACACAAGTAAAGCTTATGGAGGAGCTCGTGAGGATAGTGGCACAAAAATTTAATGCAAAATGTTAGCAAGAGTCAATAATGTTGAAAGAGATTCACAAATTTGCAAGTGAAACAAATGGACCACTAGCAAAGAATGGCACACGGAAACACACACACACGGATAGATAAATGGGGTCGTGCAACCAAGGAATGAGCACAAAATGTGGAATCCACGGAAAACGCCGTGTTGCACAACTCAAGAGAGACGCTAGCACGATTGCTCAATAGGCGGATACGACACTTGTGCACAACCTATAAGATGCAAAATGGATAAACTTCTATCCCAAATATGCTATGTATGTATGGTTCCCGTGTTTCTCTCAAGATGATCCAAGATGATCGGATATGACAATCTTATATGCAATGTTGTTTGATGCTATGGCAGCTTGCTTACAAGCTTTTTGCTCTCTTTCTTCTTTGCTTAAAAGCTTATTCTCTTTTTTGGCCACTTTGCACAATGCACAAATCAAGATTGCTATTGTGTATATGCGGAACAAACTTGTGACACAAGATATGATAGCAATATATGCACCACGATGATATGGTATGTATGCTATGGGAAGTATGATCACTAATGTGCACAAGTAACGCTGCCGCAATACTCAAATGGCTAGTCTCGATAGGCAAGTAACGCAAAATGGGCTAGGGGTTAACAATGCAATAGCAAGGGAATATACAAAGGAGGGATACCACGATACCAATATGATATGGAGGTTACCGCCCATGGCGATGATGAGTGGCGGTGTTCTTGATGTAGATACCAAGATGATGGAGACTCGCCCTAAGTAGCCAAACACCTTAGGAAACGGAAATACCGCGAACTCAAAATCTCAAACGCCAAATGTCAAAATGGTGGTAGCGGAATGCGGTGGTGGTTTGCACTTGGCAATGCGGAAGTGGAATGATGGGCTATACACGTGTCGGAGTTGAAGTTGCCGTCCCTAAGTAGCCGAAACACCTTAGGAGACACAAGCCACAACTCGAAAAAGCTCAATCAACTATTGGGTTAAGTTGAGGTGGTTGAAGTGTATGGTGGGCAAGCCTATGCGGAAGTTACGGTGGTGGTTGATGAAGAAGCAATCATCCCTAAGTAGCCGAAACACCTTAGGAGACTCGAATCACTACTCAAGCAACCACTAATGCTATGGGGAACAAATTGGTTAGGTTGCGGAAGTCGGTGGTGGTTATGCGGAGGATGTGGCGGAAGCCCTAGGCAAAGATGCCAAATTTCACAAAATTTGATGGAGTCAAATGGTGATGGTAGTATTTTTATGGGAAGAGGGATGTCAATAGCTTCAAAACGAGCTAAAGAACGTCAAAATCGGACTCCGGATGAATTAGTTATGGCCGAAACAGTGAAACGGAAAAACTGAATTGGGTTGGGCGGTAGTACCGCTTGGGAGGGCGGTAGTACCGTCAGAAGCGGTAGTACCGCTTGAATGGGCGGTAGTACCGATCGTGTCGGGTTTTTTCGCAAAATCGAAGCTCGAGAGGGGCGGTAGTGTCGCTTGAAGGGCGGTAGTACCGCTTGAGGTGCTAAGCGGTAGTACCGCTTGAAGGGCGGTAGTACCGCCGCGGTCGGGATTTTTCGCAAATCCGGATAGGGCGCGATTTTGGGGCGGAAATGGATGATTTCGGGGCAAAATTTGATGGATTTTGTGGATGGAAGGTGGGGAAACTTGGGGTTCAAGGCTCTAGTCCTGGTCTAGCCTAGGACCAAAGACAAGACTGTCAAGTGAGCGCTTATTCAACATTGCATCTATGAATTGATTATTGCTAATTTTTGCTACCATATATAGCCAACCCAGCTCCACATATTTCTACACCATGTATAATGATCGCCTCTCGGCAATCGCTTTACACAATCTTCGTGAGTTACTTGACACCGCTGGGTTGCCCGTCACCACCGCCGCATGGTAAGAACTTGTAAGATATTGATATTTGCTTTATCGTGAGCACTTTACAACCACATCCTAGTAGTTCATAGGAACATTATTCTCGAATTTTGTTTCTTGTTTCTACTAATCATGACAGGTTCCGAGATAGAAGTTCTTGGACGACGGACACATCTTCATCATCACGAGAGTTGGGACAACACACAAGCATATGGTCGTGGTATGTCTTTACCATCATTTGAGGGTAGATTTAATCCTGCTATTTATCTAGCTTGGGAGCTTGAATTAGAAGAAGTTTTTAGTCACCATGATTTTTCTGAACTTGAGAGAGTACGAGCTACCACTAGAGCATTTATCGGTTTTGCTTCGCTTGGTGGAGTGTACATTGTAAGAAAAACATTGATAACCAACCCACAACTTGGAAAGTTTTGAAAGCTGTAATGAGACAACAATTTTTTCCTCCTTACTATCGTCGTGAATTGCTTCGCAAATTTGAACAATTAAAACAAGGCAGTAACACTGATGTAGGGCGGAACCCTACGTGGGCGATCTTTCACGTTGGAGCGGATCCTACGGTGAATCATGAAGAACACGCGAAGAACAAGAGGGAAAACACGGGAAAACGAGAGAATTCACTCAACCGACAAGAGATCAATCACACAAGGGCTAGATCGATGAACACAAAGGGAGATACATGATTCAAGGTCAACAAAGGACGATACAAACGGTAGCCGCTTTTCTCCGAGAGGAGGTCTTGATGGGGTCCACCCTAGAAGGGGTCTTGAACTCCGCTTGGGGATCTTTCTCCAAGAGGTCCCGAGCTCCGAGGAGAAGTAGCCAAGTGGATGAGCAAAGGCTCACACAAACATGAGCTAAACCTAAGCTAACCCTAGCTAGGAGGAGGTGGGGAGTTTATATAGCATATGTCCACGAAGGGGTAAGTGAGGAGGGGATACATGGGCCTCGCCCGACTCTCAGGCAGCAGGCAGTAGTAATGGGCAAAGGGCGGTAGTACCGCCAAGCGGTAGTGCCGCTTGGGCTGAGCGGTAGTACGGGCCCGGATCGTGCGTAACACTAGTACTTGTCGGGTTGAGCGGTAGTGGCGAGCGGCAGGGCGGTAGTACCGCTGGTTAGCGGTAGTACTGCCACGGGGCGTAGTACCGCCGTCCCGGTCTTCTTCCGCTTTCACTTCCGTGCTTCCTCGCGGATGGTGTAGTTGTTCCTTGGCGCTTGCACTCCTCCTCGCCGCCCTTAGTGTTCCGGCAATACCTATGCAGCACACGAAAGGGAGTGTCAAGTAGTATACCATCCTCGAAGGGGTCAAGTGAGCACGTGTAAAGGAGATGATTCACCTTTGTGTATGTGAAGTAGATGTCGCACGTGTCACTCGCCGAACGGATTCTTGACATGGTGATGTCCATAGGATGCTCCGCATCAAACACTGTTCATGCTTACTACAAAGAGTTCAAATCTTATATGCATCATTGTGACATAGAAGAATCTGAGGATGATACAATGAATAGATTTTTTGGTGGTTTGAACCATGATATCCGTGCAAGATTTCACTATATTCCTCGTTCCATTATTGGTATGTATGTTCGCGCTTGTACCTTTGAGAGACAGCTACAGAGGATGCATTGGGTGACAACAACAACTACTATTCCAGTTCATGCTCACCATCGCCAGTTGGTTCCTCCACCGCTGCACCTACTAGAGCAGCCCCACCCCAGATTGTGAGCGACATCATCTCAAGTGTATGGTGCATTATCAAGGCCCGTACTTACATCAGCTACGCCTTTGCGACAAGGTAACAAAGAAGGTATTAATGATATAACTTCACATGAGAATGATGCATCCCTAGTTAACTTGAATGCATCATGTGTTGAGTTAACTCGTGATTTGAGCACATCACCTATTTTAGAGAATCTTGATACTATCATGAATGCGCCATGTGATCAAACAACTGAAATACCAACAATTTTGAGTGCACCCATTGAATTAACTATTGATGCAAAAGAATCAATGTTTAATCATTTTGATATGACCTCTAATCTTGGTGATGATTCTGTGTCGAATGACTTATTGCATGTTTGCTTATTTAAGCATGTTGTAGCATGTAAACTTGATGCAAGTAAGGTTTATTCACCAATGTTGGGATGGTTTAATGATGAACATTGTCAATCTTTTGAAATGAATAAGAGCTTCACTTATATGTGCAAACTGAGTTGTAATATTTTCATGCCTTCTACTTCTTGTGATAATGTTTTGGCTTTAGATTTTATGAACTATGCAAGTTACTCATCTATTCATGTGTCATATGTGCAAAAATCAAGGGAAGTAAAATGGATGACATATACATATACAACATGTACACCTTGTCTCTTTTGTTAGCCATATTTCAGATTAAGCAACGCCGAGGACGGCTTTGTTTTCAAGAAGGGAGGATGATGAGGACATGATTACCTTGGATACGACCAAAATATTGCATACATGTATATTTGTGAGGTGATTTCTAACGCAAACTATGCAATAATTTATTTATGTCATCCAGACAAAAATACTTCACAAACTTTTGTGCCATGTCTAATTGCAGGTGTATGGGACATTTGTACAATCCACATATGAAGATAAGGGAGAAAGAGATGTTTACCTGCTGTTCAAAAAGTTCTCTCACGTCACTTTTGGCCCAAGAGAAGATAGAGTCCAAGTCTCTCACGTTCTGGACTCAGATTCGACTGCATGCACATACCTGACTCAAAACATCAATAACTTTTTCATACGGACTCCAAATTGGTTGATTCTTTTTTTGTTGGAAAATAGATTTCGTGCATTTTCCAACCCAATTGGAATCACCTTAAAATCAGTCCGGAGCGTTGAGTTATGGACGAAACAATCTGATGTCTGCAGAGAGAATCCGAGTCAAACTACAAGTCCAAAGGTGTTACGTCACCTCCGCTTGGGCCCATTGGCCTTGTACGACCTAGGGTTAGTTTTAGGCTGCCTTGGGACGTCCTCCCACCTCCTTGGCTGCCACCCCTTGCTCCTATATAAGTAGATCCATCTAGTAGCTTTTTCCTTGGGATTTGTTTAGTTAAAAGTTAGCCATTGCAACTTCTTGTACTTCGTTTGTGTCCAACGACCAGAACAAGACCGCTTACGGATCCCCAACTTTATCAATACTTCATATATACTCGCAATATTCAGATTGCCTTATCATATTCTTGCTTGTTCTTCGATTGCTTGCAGGAATAGACCTTCGTGGTCGTTGATTGTGCTCCGCGTGAGTCAATAACCTTCGGAGTTGGTTTAGCGATTGCTAAGGCGCAACGTCAGCACGTTTGTAGTCGGATCGTCAAAGTCGTCTCCACCAAATCGATAGTTATCATCTCATCGAAAGATCGGGACACCCTCGCCTCTATCACAAGTTGTGGCATCTTTGGTCGTCTTCTTGTTGATGTTGAAGAGTCAAGACCTTGGAGACAACGAGAGTGGGGCTCGAATCCTCATCGCAAAAGACTTGCTCATCTTCATATTCGTTCACTCGCCGGTGCATGGCCACTTGCTCAAGGGCTTCCATCTCCTCATCACTCATTGAATCACATGTGCCGTCGTCGTTGAGGATCATGGTGCGCTTGTTGGTGCATTCGTAGGACTTGTGGCCTCGGCCGCCGCAAGTAAAACACTTGAAGGAGCTTGTTTTGATGGTCTCATCGGTCGGAGTAGATGATGAAGCACGCGGCTTGAGGTTGCTTGTAGTAGGAGGAGGACGACTTGAACTTGTTGGATTTCTCTTGTAACTCGACTTGTCGTCGTTGTTTGTAGAAGGTTTGGTTGATGTAGATGTTGGAGGAGGTGTTGAAGCTTGGTTGTTGGAGAAGCCGTAGGTCTTGGATGAGTACTTAGCGTACTTGAAGTCATCTTGCACTTGACGTTCCGCCTTTGTAGTTTGATGTACGAGCTCAATGAGGGTGGAGTATGGTTGGAAGTCGGCGATCTTCTTCATTGGATGATTGAGTCCATTCAAGAAACGTGCCATGGTTTGCTCATCATCTTCCATGACATTGGCTCGAATCATGGCTATCTCCATTTCCTTGTAGTATTCTTCAACACTCTTTGTTCCTTGCTTGAGAAGTTGGAGTTTCTTGAAGAGGTCGCGGTTGTAGTAGGTTGGCACAAAACGTGCTCGCATGACATCCTTCATTTGAGCCCAAGTGGTGATTGGGGGTTCTCCTCTTGTTTGTCGTTGCTCGATGATTTGTTCCCACCA
>JAHIAM010017454.1:0-10910 GCA_021605205.1 Aegilops longissima | reverse complement strand
AATTATGTCATGCTATCCGCTTTAGTTAAACAATATACATCTCAACTATTTCATGCCCTCTTTGTCCACACTATCTATTGCATCTGTTTCATATAATGTCCGACATTCAACTATGTTTCCTGCTTATCCCCATTTGAATTGGAGCGGTGATGCCAGATTCAGCGGAATAAAAACACTCTTCAATAAAAAAGCTACCTCTTGGTGGAGATAGCACCCCGGTTGTACATGCACAAGAACCAGCCCTACCACACATAATCCAAACTCGCAGATTGTACCCCTACTGGGGAAGAGAACCAGCTTCACCCAATCTAACCCCAACCCCACCGAAGTAACCGCCCCCTTGAAACAGACCATCTCCACCACAGGCTCCCAAACAAGAGCAGTTAGAGCCCAGGCCAAAGGGAAGATTATCACTAACCCCAACTTCACCAAGCGCCTATTCCTGGGAGGAACAAACCACCAAAGAGTTTCCCATCACATTTGATGTTGTTAAATCAGAAAAGATCTTCCCATCTTGGAAATATTATATCAAGAGGGAAATGCCATTGTGTGTTTGTCCAGGGTTATTGCAAGTAATGTTATTTGGTTACTTTGCTTCTCCCATACATCCTACCTCCATGATGGTTATAATACAACAAATTTTCCCATTTTTCTATAGAGAAGGACCGAGGAAACTGTGGATGAGGTAAATTGGCTAATACCTCCTATCTTCAAGAATGCCCGTGGCAGATCGAATTCCCAAGAAAACGATTTCACCGCAAAGAAACTCATCAAATTCCTTTACGCTCTCCTCGAAATTTATCGGAATGGTGAACGCCTTTGTTCGACGTCCGTAACCAAGAATGTGGTAAGGTCTATGAGCTCATTTTCTATTTTTAAGTATTTTATTCTTGTGTCTTATCGACTTATTCATGTAGAACAAGTGCCAAACCTCAAGAACAACTGTTCTAATTTAAGATTCCATTGCTAATAGTTCAAAAAAAGCTTAGGCGTTAATTGTGCGTTTTGCCACCGCGCCTTTACAAAAGCGCATGTTTTGCGCAGTTATATGATTATGGAGTTATAATGCTTTGCCAACGCCTAGAGCCTAGGGCCCTTGGCCGCTTAGGCGCCTTTTTTAACTATGATTGCTTTGTTTGTATCACCGTATTTACTCATACAAACTTATTTTTATATTGAAGGATCCAATCAAAACTCCAATGGCACAAAGGTATGTTAACGATGTTTCTTTAAAGTTTTCTTATCAATAGCTCTGATTTCAATTTCAATTGTGTATAAACTTTCGATCATGCAATTACTAGCATCACAACAGCCAATAGTGTTGTTGTACATGTAGACCCATGGTACCCATCTGAAATCTTGTTGTGTGGTAGTTTCCACGCTTTGTATTCTTTCCCGCTTTGTCTTGAACGATATGATTTGAACCGTGTTCTATTTTGATTTGGCAAGACAATGCAAAGGACATAGGACATAGATATATGTTTGTTGATGCTTTAATTATGTACTAGTACTTGGCAATAGAAGACTTGGTAGTTTAACCGTCCACCTTACTAATGAACTGGTTCAAAATGAGTTTCATATACTAGTACATGCTAAACTTGTTTGGTCCGCTTGTTTTTCTTTTAAAATGCCATTAATATTGGGGAAGAGTGCCTTATTAAGAAATGGTAAAGGAAGTAATGCGATAAGGTTCGGATAGTGACACCTCGTTGTTTCCAACAAAGTGATAAAACAGCTAAGGAAGACTATCTTGAAGACAGACAACCCCAAAGTCCTGCTTGGTTTAGTGTTTGAGTTATCGACACTACCCTGTACGTTTATTCAAACTCATTGTCCAATCAGTTTTTTTTGAGTCTCAATAAGTGAAGACATCAATCACCGGCGATAAGAAGCGGAAGGATCTGGAAGTCCCCGGAGCATTCAGATGCATACTTTCCGTGCAACAAAAGCGTTGAGGATTTTAGCCCAAAAGACAAAGCTAATCAGCTTGCTTTTATTGCCGATGGTGGATACCGGATAACGTTTTGAGCTCTTCTAAATTGTTTCAGCTTATGTTTGTTTTGTGCCGGTTTATTTAACCGTGCCAATTTTGACGCCAAAGTATGTATATGTGCTTTGTTCCCTATATTTGCACCGGGGAACTTGATGCCCAAAGGGATGTAATATGTTAATAGCGGTAATAGGCCCTTAATTGCTTGCTTATTTATTTCTTATTGTCTTGTTTAGTTGTTTGCTTGTAGTCTTGCGTTTTTTTCTGGTTTTTCTAGTGGCCACAAAGCCTATTTTTGGTAACTAGGCCAAAATAATCATGGAAACACACGGATCGTTGTAACCATGGGCCTCCCAGTCAGATGATCCATGGGCTTCGTCCATCAGAGACCATTGGCCTTCTATACGGGTCATAGGATCCATCCCTTTATACGCCTTAGGGTCCATGGGCTTCTATGGGAGGGTCCATGGGCCTTTCAGGCCAGACGATCCATGGGCCTTACGGGCAAGATTATCCATGGGCCTCATGGGCCGAGGATCCATGGGCCTTCTGGGATATCATTTCGCCAATCATGGGCAGATTATTCGGGACCATAACGGTCTTATTAGGCGATTTGATAACTCTATGAAAACAGCCCAACGGGTTTTTTGAATGAAAACGCCCAAATATTAACGGTCCACAAACGGGCCGACTCTAACGAGGGCTGAATTTGGCCCACAAGCGTAAAATGACAAGAACGGGCCGATGTAATCGAACCGGAATGAGCCTAAGAATCAATGGGCCCGAAAGGCCGAAGATAATTTGAAACGCCCAATGGAATAACGGGCCGAATTGGTTAAAGTGATACATCGTTTCATTACGCCCCACCACGGGCCGTTAATGGGCCAAGAGTTACAAAGGTCCTCATATCGCCAAAGAAGTCGGGCCACATGGGGAATTAAAACGGCTGAATCAGATTGACGGCCCAGAGCGATTAGTCCTAACGATAGGGCGAACGGCCCCGGGTTAGCGGGCCGAATGGGCTATATGGAAATGCCGCAAGCTTCAGGTCGGGCCCCACCTGACCAAGTCAAACGGGCCACCAGAATGGGCCTCTAATGGACCGGTCGCCAGATCATAGGAGACTTCGTCCAATGAACGGATGACATCCGTCCCAATGGTGAGCCGAACGGTTTCCTCCACCAATGATGATTTTACACGGAAAATCCCCTTGGTCGGGCTGTTAACGGGTTATCGGATCCAAAACCCGACCCGATAGCTTAACGGCGCCCGTTATGGGGATGCCACGTCGGTCACCCTTGACGAAAGCACTTCGGCGGGATTTATCGCTGGAAGTGGACACTTTGGATGATAATTTTGGTAATGTCATGGAACACTTCACCAAAGATAGGTATGATTATCTTGATTCTTTATAAATTTGTCATGGATGTACATGCATGACAAAAATCGCGACCACGGGACAAACACGATCATCACGGAAGTGTATTTTTTTGTAGTGTTGGTCCCAATGAGTTTGGGTACCATTTTGTTTGTTTTGTTGTTCTAGGAATAATTGGAGATGCATTGATACCTGCCTATTCAAAAGTAAGGTGTTGTCACCATGTGCTTATTGGAGTCAAGCTAGGATGATCAATGAACTACTTTCTACCTCCAATTGGTTTCTACTACATCCTTCCAATGCTATCTTGAATAAGTATCATCATCTACTACATGCACACATTTATTGCATCAACCGTGTAGGTTGTATCATGGCATGTTATTCATTCTTTCTTGTGATATTTGTTTCCTTTCTCAAAGCATCCCAACAATGATCTCTTGTTGCTAGCTGTGATGTCTTTGATGGTTGTGGTAGGAATTCATTTATATACAATAAGACCATATCAGCCATGTGCTATGCTTCCAAGCAAATATTTTATTGGTATATCTATGACTTTTTTGGATATCTTGTTCTTCGTGTTGTAACTATTCGGTGTACATCCTTCTTTGTAGATATATATCATCATGATTTCATCTATCTAGAATCTTATACACTTGAGAGAAGTTGATATCAGATGATATCCTTTCTTTCACGCCCACCTTGTCTTTCTTTTGTTTTTTTTTCTTTGGTGGCTCCATGAAAGCTTTTGCCTTGAGGTGTGTCTTATCTCATTGCATCTTGATGCACTTTGTGTGGTGAAGATTATTTTCCTCATGCTTATCTCTATGAGGCTTTTTCCATCTTGGTATCCTCGCCTTGATGAGGCTTTCATCTTCTATCTTCACCATGGGTTGTCACAAGTGTTGGTTATTATTTTTACATTTTTAGTGTGCTTGTTAACCTTTTGCTTGTGTGTGGGAGGACATGTCATGCACTGTATCTCATTTACCCAAGACTATGTTGATGCTTTATGCTCATCCTTATATTAGTCTTTCAAGTGCTTTGTCATGACTACACACATCATTTTGGTTCAGCCTATTCTGTTGCTCTTTACATGTTGCTCAACCATGTGCTTGTTTCAAGGTGGCTTTGTTTCCTATATGCTCACTTGCACTGTTGTGAGTTTCTATTGATTTGGGGAGTTATGATCCTATTTTGTGCACTTAGTATCCAATACAAATACTCTTATTTGTGCACAAATCATGGGGAGCTTCTAGTTTCTTTTAGAACACCCTTCTCTCATATCATAATATCATTTATTCTTGTGGCTCATAGGATCCTTGGTCTAGTTGGTTCATTGATTTCCTTTGATTGCTTTCTTCAATTGGTATATTTTGACGCTTCATTGCTTGTGTCTCTCTTTGTTATGTCTTTGTGGATATCATTCTTTAGAATTTTGTGCCTTCAATATAGTTTGTGTTTCCAAGTATTTACCTTTTGGGTATGTGTATTGCATTCCACTCTCTTGTTGAGAAATACACAATTTATGGAGGACCACAATTTATATTGGCCTCTTAGATTTTTCCCATTTTGGCAATCGACCAATGTGGGGAGAAGTGTCGGAGTTTTGTGGAGAAGTTTAGAGAGTTATTCCTCTTGCTTTGGTTTTGTTCCTTAGCATTTGCATCTCATCCCATGCACTATTGGTTGTTGCATTGCATGGTGATGCATAATTTTTATAAACTCTTTGAAAGTGATTGTCATCAAAAAAATGGGGAGATTGAAAGAACATGTTCCATGTTTAGTTTTGGTAATTGATGACAATCTCTACGACTAATGGTTGTCTTGAGTTATATTTGAAGGATTTGTCCATGGGCTTCTCTTGAAGTCCATGTGTTGGTTTCAAGGAGTTTATGAGTTGACCAAGCTATTAAGGAATTATCCAAAGATTGGTCATGTGAGTGTTGATCTTATTGCAAGCATGTCTTGAGGAAGAAGATTGTGTGATCATTCATGTTTACCTTCAAGACATCATCCAAATGAAGAGAGTTGGAAAGATTCAAGGTTGATCAAGACTAAGTCAAGAGTGAATCAAGTTGATCAACTCACAAAGCATAGAAGATGTACCAAGAGGGATCAAGTGATCCCATGGTATGGTAAGCATTGTCCATTGCACTTTGTGTACTAACCCATGGTCTATTGGTTTCTATGTGGGTTAGGTACGGTCCATGGGCTTGTGTCAAGAGGAACCGCTTACTAATCACGATAACGATAGTAGGCCCCCTTCCCACTCCACGCCCCGCCCGTTTTGTTCCTCACTTTCCCCATCGACGGGTTTTTGCTGTTTATTTCCCGACGGTTCACTATCGTCATGACCGGTAGTAGTTGTTCTATGTAGTAGTTTTTGCTTCCAAGTTTACAGTCGCCTCAATGCCTCTTTCTTTACTAATTAATGTATGGTCTAGTCTTTCCAATGCCTCCTTCTTGCCGCAACGCCTAGATGGAGAGGCAAGCTACCTTGCTTGCATTGATTCTTAAACGGTAGCTTCCGCCTTCTTCCGCCTGTTTCAATTGATGTGAATGATCGTTTCGACATCAATTTCAATTACATATGTCATTGAAACAAATCTGTTTTGTCTCGTTTTCTTTTGATGATGAGGATAGCCAGCCGATCCTAACATAATTTTGGAGGAGCCGGACGGCCTCAAAATCAGATAAAGATGTCTCCGACGCGACCGGACTTCCACTATATTTTTATAGGGCGGAGGGAAAGATATGTTGTTTTCATCCCCCAAGCGGATATTCCCAGCTTCCACGGTCCGCTACGAGGAAGAGATGCGGAGGACCTGTACAAAGGTTGGGGTATAGAGCCGTAAGGGGGGGTGACAGAGGATTGCTCGACGGTTCATAGTTGGGTATGATATCTCGGGATTGTTGGGAACGCCTCATATTCAAATATGCCTTTCTAGGAGCATTATGATCTGAGCTCAAATGGTCCCTTATGAAGTCTCTATTGGTCTTATTCTTATTGTGTTCCTTGGAGCACGTTTGGATCATACAACCCATGGAAAGGATGATATCAAGTGGTGATTGTCATCAAGATTGCCGGGTAACTTCAAGTGGAGCATCATGAAGAGATCAAGTGCTTGAATCTTGCCATCCATTATGGTGTCAATGGACTTGGATGTGAGAAGAGGGCTCACCCATAGTGGACTATGGGGAGCAATCATCTAGTCTTCATCGAGCCAACGATCAAGAAAGGTGGTCCAACTTGAGGGAGTCAAGATCGCCATCATCTAGCCGGGGACCATTGCAAGGCAAAGTTTTCCTTGATAGGTTTTCTATTTTACCGTCTCTGGTGGTAGTTGGGAGACCGGGATAGGATTGTTTGCCGATGCCACGCCTTGAGCTTATGAGGTTTTCCTCAAGAGGAGAGGGTGATGCAAAGTGTAAAGTATTTCCCGTTTGAGAACTAAGTATCAATCCAAGGAAGCTCCTCAAAAGTCCAACGACCACACAAACAACCGAGAACTCGAACCAACGCAATAAAGGGTTTGTCAATCCCTTCACGGCCACTTTAAAGTGAGATTTAATAAAGATAGTATGATAAGATACATTTTGGTATTTTATGATATAGATGCAAAAAGGTAAATATGCAAATAAAAGTAGATTGAAAGCAAATATGATAAGAGATAGACCTAGGAGCCATAGGTTTCACTAGAGGCCCTCAAGATAGCATAAGTATTACGGGGAACAAATTACGAGCAATTGATAGAAAAGCACATAGTTATGAGATTATATAGGCATGATCATGTATATAGGCATCACGCCATAACAAGTAGACCGAATCCTGCCATCTAGAGTATTAAGTTCATAAGAAAGAGTAACGAACAAGATGACATGATGTAGAGGGATAAACTCATGCAATATGATGTAAACCCCATCTTGTTATCCTCGATGGCAACAATAAACGGCCTTGCAACCCTTTCTCCACGGGTAAGGACATAAGATTGAACCCAAAGCTAAGCACTTCTCCCATGGCAAGAAAGACCAATCTAGTAAAACCAAACCGATAATTCAAGAGACTTGCAAAGATAACTCAACCAACATAAAAGAATTCAGAGAAGATTCAAATATTATTCATTGATAAACTTGATCATAAACCCACAATTCATCGGATCTCACAAACACACCGAAAAAGAGTTTAGATCAATAGATCTCCACAAGAGAGGGGAGAACATTGTATTGAGATCCAAAAGAGAGAAGAAGCCATCTAGCTAATAACTATGGACCCATAGGTCTGTGGTAAACTACTCACAACTCATCTGAGGGGCAAAGATGTTGATGTAGAAGCCTCCATGGTCGATTCCCTCCGGCAGAGTGCCAAGGCTCCAAGATGGGATCTCATGACATGTAGTTACGACGTGCACTAGTAGAAAAGGGCCTATAGTCCCTGCAGGAGGGCCTTTAGTCCTGTTCATGAACCGTACTAAAGGGTTCGTACTAATACCCTCACCCTTTAGTCCAGCTTCTATCCTAACGACAGATGGGCTCCACGGCCGTCTCACGAGCTCAGTAGAGGGTTTTGGTCCCATGGTGGCACCAACCGACCAATAGGCATCCACGCCAAGATTTCTTTGGCCTCGTTTTGTTTTTTTCAAAGGGGGTGGGGGTTTGGGGGTTTTGGGGTTAATTTAGGTGTTTCATATATTGTGCTATAGCTAGCTAATTAATAGAGAAAAGTGTCCTTTCTTTTGTCCGTGCTTGGTCGACGCTACGCACTATACATACGTATAGAGAGGACTAACTAGACATGCTAGCTAGCTAGTAATTACAAATGTAAGATCGTCATGAACATATATATGCATACAGAGAGTGATATCGACCACCTCCTTCTCCGAGAGATTGGTCGAACAACAAGTTTTCGATATCTATCCGACACTACCGCTACATATATACAATAATTATCTTTACAATACGGACGCGTGGTCCACATGGTATTACCCGCTTCAGCGATCACATAGTCAAGAAAGAATGCCGCCAATTCCTCTTGAATTGCTCGTGATGCGATCCGGTGCTAGGAGTTCATCCCGCTCAAACGCCTAATTTTAAAATTATATATATATATATATATATATATATATATATATATATATATATATATATATATATATATATATGAATGAATGAAACTCAACACAAATGATGGTAATAAAATAAAATTGTGAATATTTTTATTTACGACTTCAAATTGTTTGTCGAGTAGCCCTCTCACGTGTCGTGTGGATGGATGGACTCGCAAACATAGTATCCACATAAATCATTCCCTTGTTCCTGCCACAACCACTTTACAAGAAACAGAGGTCAATCAAACTGATAATTAGCAAGCACATGCTAAATGGTATTGATGAAACTAGCGCTTGAATCACTAGGAGATGCTGTGAATATGCTACTATATAGTACTTACTGGTGTCTAAATTGCAGCTTCTTCGTAGTCCCGAGCTTTTTGGTGAATTTTCCCAAGCCCTGCCATACAAAGAAAAACAATTACTTGAGATCAGAAATGAACAAAGTTGCTGATATGGTGGATAATGATTGATTTAACTTACTTTGAGCATTTCAGTCATGTCCGTGATACTCCTTGGGATCTTTTCGCTCGAGTCTAAGATTACATTACTCCCGCTCAAGCTTAATCTCTAGGAGAATATAGTGGAACTCGCGACGATGCATAACTCATCAATATTACATTACTATAACTTGACTAAATAAGGAAACCTAATATGCCACAAGACAAGAACACTCACTTGTAGTTGTAAGGAAAGAGTATTATATTTTGTGTTCATTTATTTCCAACGATCGAGTAAGTTGGCCTTGGTTTCAAGGCACGATATTTAACCTCATTTGCATCTATGAGATATGTGTTAATGAACCCAATATCACCCACTTGTTTTTTCTTCATTTCTACGATCTTCAATCTGCATAATATGTGAGGATATTTATAAATACATGCAATGAAAGAGCTGAGTTATATAGAGATACTTAATGATGTAAGTAGTACTACTTACGCATGAGTGTGACCTGTTTTATCGAGGGCCAATTGATTGAAAACTGATAGAACTCCTCAAATGGAATAGGCAATAGTTCAATTCCAAGGAGGTCATGCTCCTTTTAACTCTCACATACAAAGTATTCCTCCCTCGCACTCTTTTGCAGGTTTTCATGTACCAATCATGCAATCTTCGGATCATCGTTGTTAGAGAGCTTTCATCTTGACGAGAGGCTTCCGCATCAGATTCTTTGTATCTGCACCTCCAAGAAATCAAATTGTACATCGGGCAGGTAATCTTCAGGATTGCCATAACCGGCACCATCCTCGATCGACGATGTCGCTAGCGGCACCTTGAGCGGGGCACGACAGCCATGTTCGCCGAGCTGGGCAATTTGTTTCCCAGCTCGCTCGTTCTTTCATCCTTTGATCACCGATCGCATTTCCCGATTTTCCGCTTCGCAAATGCCTTCCAATAATGCGCTATAGTTGCTCTTCGCGAGACTTGGGTGGTTTTGTCAGCAGCGAGAGCGCTTCGCTTGACCGGATCTACCTTCTCCTCCAGAGGTGGATGTCTTTTGCTTTCAACCCTTGAAACCAGTCATCCACTTCGTCCGCGCGCTTCCTCCTCGCCTTCTCAGACGGTAACTTCTCCGAGTCTTCAGAGAAGGACTGACCAGATTCCTCCCGCCTTTGGCTGTACTGCTAGACGGCAGAGAAGACGGAGCGGATGTCTCTTTCCTTGCTTACGAGGCGGAGGAGAAGGACTACGACGCTGGAGCAGGAGCGGGCGGCGGGTCTCTTCCGCCTTGCCGACGCAGGCGGAGAAGGAGGAGGCTGGCTGCCGGACGCGCCGGTGCAAGGGAGAAGGAGACGGAGTGCCGCCACGCCGGAGAAGGAGCCGGCCGAGTGCCTGATCGCCACTCGCCGAGGAGGAGGCGGTGGAGGAGGCGGAGTGCCCCGACTCACGGGAGGAGGAGGAGGAGGCGGAGGCGCCCAGCCTAAGGTTGATGAGATCCTTCCGCCATAGGCATGGAGTCTTCGAGCAAAACCCAGCCGATACTCCCTTCACCGTAGGGTGGTCAAGCCGAGCTCCTCAAATCCTCCGTTATTTCATCGACCATCACCTTAGCATATCCTTCGAATCGGCCGGAGTGAAAAGTTGAGTCGGGTTTAGTAGGATAACAGAGCCAATCAGCCGCTTGACCTTCAAATTGCTCCATTGCGCCATAAGGTGGCAACTTTCAGCATCCGTGATAGCATCCACGGATAGCGGCAGGAGCCCAAGGCATGCTGCTCGTAGCAGCTCGGTGAAGCCACGCTGCTTCTCCGCCGAGATGGCGGAGTAGCCGGGGAAGCTTGCGGTCGCTTTGTTGTGATCTGCCGCTTGTTCCTCTTCGCTCCTTCTAGCCCCATTACCTTCGCGCGCCAGATTAGGCTCTACTCCGCTTTTCCTCATCTCATGGGTTTTGTAACCTCCTTCCAAAATCCAGCCTTCCACAAACGGAGCCGGGGCC
>JAHIAM010017452.1:0-19441 GCA_021605205.1 Aegilops longissima | reverse complement strand
CTGTTTTAGGTAAGTCCAAATCTGGACATTTCCAAATATGGAAATTGCCACTCTGTAGTTTCCTTTTTAGGCAGGTTTTTACTTATTGTTTTTGTGATGATTTTTCTAATGCAACCCTAACATATTATATATGTTTTGGGTAGAAAAATCCCACCAACTCAGTGGTGTCATTAGTTTTGCATTTGGGCAAGTTTGTGTTCATGTCTTTTGCATCATCATTAGGTGTTGTTTTATGATGGGCATATTTAATTGAATTGTGCTATGAGGTAGTTTGCACATGCATGGTTTTGTTTCTTCATGCTGTTATCGTAGGTTTCTCACTATTCTTGTTTTGCCCGCCATATCCAATCCGTGCATCCGCTTCCGTGATCTCTATATCGATTTCTAACGAAATCATCTCATCTTTCCGATGGCATGCTTGGTTTGCCAAGATGATGCCTAGTCTTCCATTTACCTTCCGGAGCGCATATACGCATTGCATATCCCATCGTGTCATGTTTTGCATCATGTTGATTGTGCATTGCACCGTGATTTATTGTGGCCTTGTTTGTGTTGTTGTTTTGGGTAGAGCCGAGACGAGAACGTGAACGAGGAACCCGTTGAGAACGCCGAGGATTAGCTTTCGACAACTCGAGAACATTGCGTGCAAGATGATCATACCTCGAAATCACTTCTATCTTTGCTATGCTAGTTGCTCTTTTTTGCTATGCCTATATGGCGATGCCTACCACTTGCTATGTCATGCCACCCATATTGCCATGTCAGCCTCTAACCATCTTTTTCCTAGCAAACCGCTGATTGGTTATGTTACCGCTTCGCCAAATTTCTCTTATAGCGTTAGTTAGTTGCGTGAAGCTGAATTTGTTCCTTGTTGAACATGGAGATGTTGTTCCTTTTGGAACATGTTTACTTGTTGGGGATATCACAATATATATATATAACTGCTATGCTTAACACATCTATATACTTGGTAAAGGGTGGAAGGCTCCGGCCTTATGCCCGGTGTTTTGTTCCACTCTTGCCACCCTAGTTTCCGCCATACCGTGTTATGTTCCTTGATTTTATGCTCCTTACACGGTTGGGTGATTTATGGGACCCCTTGACAGTTGCGCTTTGAATAAGACTCTCCAAAGAAGGCCCAACATTGGTTTTACCATTTGCCACCTAAGCCTTTTTCCCCCGGTTTTCGCGAGCCCGAGGGTCATCTTATTTTAAACCCCGCCCAAGCTCTTCGAGCTGTTGGTCCAAACTAGAGCACCGTATGGGACCATTCCTTGGCAACATGGATTACGCCGGTTCCTGACGCTTAGCTTATCCGGTGCCCTCGAGAACGAGATATGTGCAGCTCCTATCGGGATTTGTCTTACAACCGGGTGGTCTTGCTGGTCTTGTTTTATTGTCTGTCGAAATGTCTTGTAGTCCGGATTCCGAGATTGATCGGTCTTCCCAGAGAAGGAATAATCCTTCGCTGACCGTGAGAGCTTATAATGGGTTGTTGGGACACCCCGCAGGTAATATCTTTCAAAGCCGTGCTCGCAAGTTATGAGGCAGATGGGATTTGTTAATGTCCTTGTAGAAAACCCAAAGTTGACCTCAATAAAATACACATCAACCGCAGGTGTAACCGTGATGGTCTCTTCTCACGGAGTCCGGAAGTGAACACGGTGTTGGAGTTATGTCTCGACGAAGTAGTTCAGATCACTTCTTGATCAATACTAGTTTCACGACCGTGTTTTGCTTCTTTCTCGCTTCTTTATGCGATGTAGCCACCATATATGCTAGTCGCTTGCAGCAGCTCAACTTTACTACCATGTCCTCCCTAAAGCTTAAATAGTCTTGATCTCGCGGTGTGAGATTGTTGAGTCCCCGTGACTCACGTGATACTTCCAAACACAGCCAGTGTTCCGAAGGAGGCCATGCAGTGATGATTCCACCGAGCTCAAGTGGGAGTTCGACGAGGAACGTGGTCGTTACTATGTGTCGCTTCCATGATCAAGAGTGGTGCCCAGCTTGGGACGATTCGGGATCCGTGTTAGCAGTTGGGTATCTTTCTTTATTTTGGTTCCGTAGTCGGACCTTGAGTGTACTCAATGATGTATGTTTAATTATGTACCGTGTGACGGGCGATTGTAAGCCAACTATGTACCTTTCCCTTAATTATTACATGGGTTGTGTGAAGATTACCTCACTTATGACATTGCTTTCAATGCGGTTATGCTCTAAGTCGCGCTCGACACACGGGAGATATAGCCGATCGGGCGTATATGTTGGTAATCGAGCCTTCCCCACTTAGGAGCCCCTACTAGATTGTTTGTCGACGTTGTTGAGTCTAGAATGGAAAATGTTTTGAGTCTTAGGATTATATATATCGGAGAGTAGGATTCTTTGCTTCCCATTCCTTTCGACCTTCTCGTGAGGTATCCCGACGAGTTTTGACTCTTCTCTCTCAAATTTCACAAAATTTTTTTTTAGGATCACGTGGGTATCTTGGAATCGCTCCGATGGTTTTGTGACGAGAACATTGTTCTTGGTGCCTCCTCGACATTTAGGGTTGTGGCAGTGTCCCGGGAGTTGAGCTCCGAGGTGTTGTCGCCACAATTTTATCGCTGCAGCTCGAATACCCGAGTTTTACCGACATCGAAATCTCTTTTGTGCAGCTTGTTGGTGAGATAACCCCGATAGCTCAAAGATCGTGGCGAAAAGGGAGTATTGCCATGACTTGTATAACGGATGTTTTTCAAGGTCGAGGTACACGATTTCCGAGGATTTCTTGGTTATGTGTTGACGGATGGATACAAACCGATCTAGGTATTGTTAGTTTGGGTGATATATTTGTGTCCTCGATCCCCAACACCAGATTGCATAACCGAAAGTTTCGGAGTTTATAGGTGGGAATTCTAGTAGCTTACGTGATATTCTTTCCGATGTATGTATGATTTGAGATTGGGGTTCAACGCTCAGTGGTCCGCCCATTCACGGTCGACGATAAAGGGTCGCGTAGACGCCTTAAAGAATCCTTGGCTATGCTGATTCGGGACGCCTTGTTAGTCATTCGTGACGCCCGCTATACGTCAGGTCCGTGTGGGCCCCACCACTAACACTTTGAGCGAAATTCTATCATGTGTTTGTTCCGCTCATTCTAGAAGCCAACCTTTTGTTTTCAGCTATGATATTCGAATTGTTTCACACAGATGTTGTTTCCATATCTTTATCTAAGTGGCTTCTCACCTTAATGGATGTGTGATGATTAACTTTGGAATTCATTCTGCTCATTCTTGTTCAATGTTTATTGTGAAGACTATATGTTGCAATTTCTATCCGCTGATTCTACTTATCATTTGTCTATCAAAGGACTAACGGATGTCACCTCTTCAGATGGCTCCGCCAACGCCTCCTCAATCCGGATCGCAATGATGGGGATCGAATCAATCTCCACCTCCACCTCCACCTCCGCCTCCGTGAGCCCCGGCAAGCTATCATGGCAGCCACCAATGCCAATGCTCGATGATTTTGCAGCTCTTGCAAGAACGCATCGTGGGCAAGGCAATCAAGGCAATCAAGGTCAAGGCAACAATCAGCCACACTTTGCTACTTCCGCCAAGGTTCGCTAATCAGCCAAGTCTTTCGCTTCGTGTTGAGGCAATGACGCTGATGATTGGTTAGTGGATATCTGCAAGCACTTTGATCAGTAGTAATGTCGCACTCGAGGACTTTGTCAAGTTTGCATCGCTTCAACTCAAGGATCAAGCTGCTGAGTGGTTCCAGAATACAAAGATTCCAGAGGAGGTCGGTCATTACCGGGATGAGTTCCGCCGTGATTTCCGAGCTCATCACATCCAAGAGTGTTGTTGAGAGTGTGAGGAGTTCCGCAATCTCAAGCAAGGCACCTTGTCCTGCCTATCAATACAATATCCAGTTCCAAGCTCATTGCTTTGCTAAGCAAGATGTACTGATGAAAGGAGTATGATCTATCGCTCAGGTGGTCCGAGAGAAGATCTGCATTACCTCTTGTGCTGCTTTGAGCCAGATAAGTATGATGATTTCTACAACATGGCACTCAAGCAAGAAGCAGCACAGCTCAAATGCGAGGCTTCTAAGAAGAGAATCAGGATGCAGTTCAGTCCTCCTCGCCTCTCAAGTGGCAGCCAAGCAGCAGAAGTTTTATCCGCCTCCTCCGTCTGGCCACCCTTTACCAAAGAAGAACTCAGTGGCCGTGGATCTTCCCACCCACCCAACCCAAGCTATCGTAACAAGTCTAATTTCAAGCTCCAAGGTCAAGTGCCTTACCACCGTCTTCTCGAGGTCACTTGCAACAAGTGTCAGCAGAAGGGTCACTATGCTAACAAGTGTTTCAACCAGAGGCGCCTTCCGCCTCCTCCCCGTGAAATCTTCCAGAATGCAAAGGGTCAAGCATAATCCAAAGTCTGCAAGGTGAATATGATGAATGCAGCTCAAGCAGAGGATTCTTCTCGATGTGATCATGGGTAATCTTCCAAATAATGATATTCCTGCAAAAGTCTTATTTGATACTCGTGCATCGCATTGTTTCATGTCTAGATCTTTTGTTGCAAAGCATGATTTCATTTCGAAATGTTGAAAAACCCTGGGAGTTGTTTCTCCACTTCTATGAGGGCTACCAAGGATTCCGGATGTTTCTATCAAGATGGGTGATTATAGATTTCTAAACCATTTGTTCTTGGTGACTGACATTGATCTTATTCTCGAATGGATCGGCTTTATCAAAGACAAAGCTCATTTGATTGTGCTGCTGTGGAAATTCAATTGACTCATTCTTCTAATGATGTGATCATCTATGCCTCGTGATGAAACTATTCGGTTGTTTTCTCTCAATGAGAAGGGCTAATTGAATGCCATCTCTCGATTCCACTGCTTAGAGTACCAAGATGTCTTTCCGTAAGAGCTCCGGCATGCCTCCTCATCGCCACTTGAGTTCAAGTATCGATCTTGAGCCGTGCATCGAACCCGCTTGTAAGCGCCCATACAAGCTTGGACCTGATGAGCTGAGGGAATTGAAGAAGCAGCTCGATGAACAAGAGCGTCGGGTTTGATCTCACCGAGTTCATCTCCTTGGGGTTGTGGTGTTCTTTTGTCCTGAAGAAGGATGGCTCGACCGACTTTTGTGTCGACTATCATTCATTGAATAAGAAGACAATCAAGAACAAGTATCCACTTCCCAACATCAATGAGCTTTTCGAGCAACTCAAAGGTGCTACGTGTTCTCTAAGCTTGACCTTCAGATGGGGTATCATCGATTCGTGATTCGTGAACAAGATATTCCCAAGACAAAGATTCGTAATGCTTTGGTTCTTATGAATATACCGTCATGTCTTTCGCCTCGCCAATGCTCCTCCAACTTTCTCTTGATGATGAACTTCATATTCAATCCTTACACCAATGAATTGCCTTGGTCTATCTTGATGATATCTTGGTCTTCCAAGAATAAGAAGGATCATGCCAAACATTTGCGATTGGTGCTAGACAAGCTCGAGAGTACCAATTCTATGCTAAGTTCTCCAAATGTGAATTCTGGCTTGATGAAGTGCTTTATCTTGGTCATATCATCTCTCGCCAAGGGTATCGCTGTTGATCCCGAGAAGGTGTCCGCATTGTCAATTGGGAACCTCTCGTATGTCAAGCAGCCCGCAGCTTTCTTGGTCTTGCAAGCTATTGTCAAGATTCGTTGAGAACTTCTCCAAGATTGCAAAGCCTCTTTCCAACCTCCTCCAAGGTGTGAAGTATGTCCGTCTCCCGAGTGTGACGTTGCTTTCAAGACTCTCAAAGAGAAACTCGCCACAGCTCCCTGCTCGACTCCTCCCGATGAATCCAAGCCATATGAAGTGTTCTCGTGATGCTTCTTCAAGGTCTCGTGCAGTGTTAATGCAAGAGAAGAGAGTTGTGGCTTATACCTCTCGCCAGCTTGAAGCTCAACGAGAAGAACTACCCCACTCACGATCTTGAGTTGGCGGCAGTTGTTCATGCTTTGATTACTTGGAGACATCTCTTGTTGGGAAGGAAAGTGGACATTTTCACCGATCACAAGAGTCTCAAGTACATCTTCACTCAGCCTAACCTCAACCTCAGGTGACTCGATGGGTCGAAATGATTCAAGAGTACAACCCAAGTATTGAGTATACCGGCAAAGCTAATGTCATTGCGATGCTTTGAGCAGAAAGCTATCGCAATAGCCTAATCCTCAAGCCCTTTCACCGGATCTCGTGAATCTCTCCGCAAGCTGAATCTTCGTTGTTCCTCAAGGCTTTCTTGCCAACCTCATAGTCTCTCCTACTTTGGAAGATCAGATTCGTGAGGCTCAACTTCTGGATGCCATGGTGAAGAAAGTGAAACGTGGTATCGACAAGGGCATTTCCAAGTACAAGTGCTTCCATGTTGATGACAAAGACACTCTGCTCTTTGAGGACCGGATTGTGGTTCCTAAGGGTGATCCGAGAAAAGTCATTATGAACGAGGCTCACAATTCGCTTCTATCCATTCATCCCGGAAGTACGAAGATGTACCATGACCTCAAGCAATATATTGGTGGACTCGAATGAAGCGAGAAATTGCTCAATTCGGAATGAGTGTGATGTCCGCAGAAGAGTGAAAGGTAACACCAAAGACCAGCTGGTCTCCTTCAACCTCTTGCTATTCCTGAATGGAAGTTTGATCATATTGAAATGGACTTCTGGATCGGCTTTCCAAAGTCCAAGCGTGAAATGATGCTATCTTTGTTGTCATTGACAAGCTTACTAAAGTGGCTCATTTTCTTCCTATCAAAGAATCCATCACCGCAGCTCAGGGCTATGGCGAGCTATACACCTCCAGATTGTCTCCTTGCACGGTATTCCTCAAGTGATCTCTTCTGCATCAAGGCAGATTTTACCTCCAAGTTTTGGGAGTCTTTTCAAGGCCATGGGCACCAACATTCGCTTTCAAAGACAGCTTTCCATCCTCAAACAAGTGGCCAAGTTGAGCGAAAATCAAATTCTTGAAGATATGCTCGTGGCTTGTGTCATTTCTTTCGTATGAAGTGGGAAGATTGTCTTCCATATGCCGAAGTTCTCTTACAACAACAGCTTCTGCTGAAGTTCGGCAAGGCCCCATTCGAAATTCTCTATGGCGTAAAGTGCCGCATTCTCTCAATTGGTCCGAGACAGTGAACGCCAACTTCTTGGCAATGACTTGATCACGTATGTAAGAAATGTGCAAGGTCATTCGTGAGAATCTCAAAGCCGCTAATCGCGATGTAAGAGCTATTATGATGATAAGCACCGTGATGTGGCTTTTGAAATCGGAGACCATGTCTACTCTCGCCTCTCCAATGAAAGGTACTCTGCCGCTCTGTATCAAAGGAAGCTTGCCCCAGATACGTGGGTCCTTTCAAGATCATTGGGAAAAGAGGCGATCTCGCCTATCAACTTGAGCTTCCATCCAACTTTGCAAATGTGCACGATGTGTTTCACGTGTCACACCGCAAGTGCTTCAAGACTCCTGAACGCACTATCAACTTCAAGAGATTGACCTTCAAGAAGATCTCTTATCATGAGCACCCTGCTGTTATTCTTGAAGAAACCGAGCGCAAGACTCGCAACAAGTCAATCAAATTCTGAAAGTGAAGTGGTCACACCATTCCGACCGAGAAGCTACCTGAGCGCGAGGATCACCTCCGCTCGAGTATCCGAGTTCTTTCAATCCTAGATCTCGGACGAGATCCTCTTGTAGTGGTGGAGTGTTGTAACACCTAGATGTAAACTTCCTTTTTGGGCAATATATCAATTTGACCTCATCCAATTTTTGTGGGTTCTTGTCATGCTTGGCCTCATGTTGTTTTGGTCATGTGGGTTTTTTTTTTCTTTGTTTGCCTTTTTGCCATATTGCATTTGTGCCTCTTGTCATGTTGCTTTCCTTCTTGTCATATGGTTGGTGGTGTTCCTTGCATGTTATGTGGTTGCATGTTTCCTCTCATCTTGCATTACCATCCCTCCTTCCTTTACTTTTCTCTTTCAAATGCCATATAATTCTCCTTCAATTAATGTTCATCTTCTCCCTAATAATCTTGCTTGTTGCACTAAACCTCTCTGCCCAAAATCTCCTCATTTGAAGTTGTTATGGTCGTTCAAAATGGCACAAGTTTGAAGTATTTTCAAACTTGCATTATTTTTCTACCTTTAAAATGTCCATTACATTTTATTTAAATAGAGGAGAATTCCAGGAGTGTGGGATATTTTCCTTTCACTCTAAATCTTTTCTTTTCTCCCCGACTTCTTTCTTCCCTTTTATTTTAGAAAAGGAAAGGGAGAAGAGGCAGCAGCAAGCAAGAGCCCAAAGAGCCCCTCTCCACTGGGCCTCGGCCTCCCGAGCCGCCCTCAACTCCTCCCAAGAGCTCCAGCAGCCCAAGTGGAGGCGAGCAGCCCACGCTTCCTCCTCCCCGCCTCACACCCACGCCTCGCCTACCCCCGATGGATCCCGACCACGGCGGCATCGCCGGCCTCACTGCAGCGACCGCCTGCAGCGCCACCCACCTTCCTCTCCTCTCTCGCAGCCCATGGGGACCCCGAGCTCGGAGAGCACGAGCCCGTCCTGCCGCCTAGCCTATTTATCCCTCTGCCAAAATCGAGCCTAGGGTTTCTCTCTCCTCGCCGCCAGTAAGCAATCCTCCCAAGATCGCCGCCCGCCGTGCCCGAAAGATCCGGGAGCGTGGCCTCGCCTGCTGGCGCTGCTTCTCCGCCACCTCGACCCGGGCGGCCTTGTCCATGTCCTTTCTCCTCGCCGTCCGCTTCACGACCACGACGCCGACCACGGAGGCCCGGTTCGCAAGTTCACGGACGCCTCTACTCCTGTCTTCTTCTCGCCAGAGATCCGCGAATTTCAGAGCTCCAACTCGTCCGCCACAGCCTGCCTCCATCGCTGCTTCAGTGTCCTAGGGTAAGGAGGTATAACCCCTTCCTCCTCGCTTCTTTCCGCCGCTGGTGCTCCTCAGAGCAGAGGTCCGCCTGTGGTTCCTGGCCGCTTCGCATGTTCTAGCATGTCCGAGGTCGTGGGGTCTCAGCTAGTTTTGGCTGCTGGTTGCCACTTTCCCCACTCGCCTCGTCTCTGCCTTTGTTCCCGTGGTGCTCCCCAGGCGCACCTGGGCCAGGTCCGAGGGCGCAGAGCCCCGCGCCGCTGGCCTCGCCGAGTCAGCCTCTGCAGGTTGTCTCTCTCGCCTCGGCCCTGCTTAGTTGGTTAAGAGAGCCACCCGGATCCTATCGAACTCCCTTCCCTAGCCGAGCTGGTCGATCGCCTGCTTTTCACCGCACAAGCGCCTGGGTTCGAACCCAGCGCGCCACTCCCCCTTTTTATTTTGTGTTTGTCCTTCGTGCGCCTCCTCCAGCAGAGTCAGAGATAAGCCCCGAGCCTCCTTCTCGCACAGCCCAAATTCCAGCCCAAGCAGGTCAGGGAGGGTTTCCACTGGGAGACCCGGTTCAATCCCCGGGCTCTTTTTCTTCCCTTTCTAACCTCGTTAACTCTTCGCCTCTATGATAGGGGTCCTACCTGTCAGCCTCTCAAAGACCTCTCCATGCGATTTTATTTTTTCTTTCCATTTCAGCATTGTATCATTTCTGTTTTAGGCAAGTCCAAATCTGACATTTCCAAATATGGAAATTGCCACTCTCTAGTTTCCTTTTTAGGCAGGTTTTACTTATTGTTTTTGTGATGATTTTTCTAATGCAACCCTAACATATTATATATGTTTTTGGGTAGAAAATCCCACCAACTCAGTGGTGTCATTAGTTTTTGCATTTGGGCAAGTTTGTGTTCATGTCTTTTGCATCATCATTAGGTGTTGTTTTATGATGGGCATATTTAATTGAATTGTGCTATGAGGTAGTTTGCACACATGCATGGTTTTGTTTCTTCATGTGTTATCGTAGGTTTTCACTATTCTTGTTTTGCCTGGCCATATCCAATCCGCGCATCCGCTTCCGGTGATTCTATATCGATTTCTAACGAAATCATCTCATCTTTCCGATGGCATGCTTGGTTTGCCAAGATGATGCCTAGTCTTCCATTTACCTTCCGGAGCATATAAGCATTGCATATCCCATCGTGTCATGTTTTGCATCATGTTGATTGTGCATTGCACCGTGATTTATTGTGGCCTTGTTTGTGTTGTTGTTTTGTAGAGCCGAGACGAGTACGTGAACGAGGAACCCGTTGAGAACGCTTGAGGATCAAGCTTTCGACAACTCGAGAACATTGCAAGATGATCATACCTCGAAATCACTTCTATCTTTGCTATGCTAGTTGCTCGCTTTTTGCTATGCCTATGCTGCGATGCCTACCACTTGCTATGTCATGCCACCCATATTGCCATGTCAGCCTCTAACCATCTTTTTCCTAGCAAACCGCTGATTGGTTATGTTACCGCTTCGCTTCAGCCCCTCTTATAGCGTTGTTAGTTGCAGTGAAGTTGAATTTGTTCCTTGTTGAACATGGAGATGTTGTTCTTTTGGAACATGTTTACTTGTTGGGATATCACAATATATATATATAACTGCTATGCTTAACACATCTATATACTTGGTAAAGGGTGGAAGGCTCCGCCTTATGCCCGTGTTTTGTTCCACTCTTGCCACCCTAGTTTCCGCCATACCGTGTTATGTTCCTTGATTTTATGCTCTTACACGGTTGGGTGATTTATGGGACCCCTTGACAGTTCGCTTTGAATAAGACTCCTCCAAAGAAGGCCCAACATTGGTTTTACCATTTGCCACCTAAGCCTTTTCCCCTGGTTTTCGCGAGCCCGAGGGTCATCTTATTTTAAACCCCGGCCGTGTTCTCCGAGCGTTGGTCCAAACTAGAGCACCGTAGGGACCATTCCTTGGCAACATGGATTACGCTGGTTCCCAGACGCTTAGCTTATCCGGTGTGCCCTGAGAACGAGATATGTGCAGCTCCTATCGGGATTTGTCGGCACAATGGGTGGTCTTGCCTGGTCTTGTTTTATTGCTGTCGAAATGTCTTGTAGTCCGGGATTCCGAGATTGATCGGGTCTTCCCGTAGAAGGAATAACCCTTCGCTGACCGTGAGAGCTTATAATGGGCTGTTGGGACACCCCGCAGGGTAATATCTTCAAAGCCGTGTCTACATGTTATGAGGCAGATGGGATTTGTTAATGTCCGTTGTAGAAAACCAAAGTTGACCTCAATAAAATACACAATCAATCAGGTGTAACCGTGATGGTCTCTTCTCGGCTGAGTCCGGAAGTGAACACGGTGTTGGAGTTATGTCCGACGAAGTAGTTCAGATCACTTCTTGATCAATACTAGTTTCACGATCGTGCTTTTGCTTCTCTTCTCGCTTCTCTTTATGCACGTAGCCACCATACATGCTAGTCGCTTGCTGCAGCTCAACTTTACTACCATGTCCTCCCTAAAGCTTAAATAGTCTTGATCTGCTGGTGTGAGATTGTCGAGTCCCCGTGACTCACGTGATACTTCCAAACACAGCTTGCAGGTTCCGATGAGGCCAGCAGGCAGTATGATTCCACCGAGCTCAAGTGGGAGTTCGACGAGGAACGGGTCGTTACTATGTGTCGCTTCCAGATGATCGTGAGTGGTGCCTCAGCTGGGACGATTCGGGATCCGTGTTAGCGCTGGGGTATCTTCTTTATTTTGGTTCCGTAGTCGGACCTTGAGTGTACTCAATGATGTATGTTTAATTATGTACCGTGTGACGTGGCGATTGTAAGCCAACTATGTACCTTTCCCTTAATTGTTACATGGGTTGTGTGAAGATTACCTCACTTACACATTGCTTTCTATGCGGTTATGCTCTAAGTCGCGGCTCGACATCGCGGGAGATATAGCCGATCGGGCGCTATATCAAAGATTGTGAGGATGGAGAAGCCAGCCTCATGAGAGAGCGGCAAGTATGAGAGGTAGAGGACGATAATTACATGCTCTCCCTCCCAAGACGAGGCAAGCCTCGATTTACGCATTTAATTTGTCGCGCCTGAGGATCCCGGTCAACAAGAGCTGCTTCAAACGCAGGCTTATGGCCATGGCGTAGCAGCCTCAAGAAAAAAAAGCAACAACTTAGAGCTGACCAAGACTTAGCTAGCCGATGATGGATCAAGTCCTTGCGTCAAGAGTACGAACTCGAACGCTGCCTAAGAGCTACCCAAAGTGCAGGCTGCTACCCCGATTAGAGGAGGAAGCACGCAGACTCACATCACCAAAGACATGATGCGCCGACCGCCACCGTGGGTTGCATGGATGTAGAGGCCTCGCCTTCCATTCAAGCCGCACTCGCGCAGGTTTCAAAGAATACCAAGGCACGGGAAATGCGCTGACTCAAGTAGATATATTGAGGACAAGGCAAGGAAAACAAGATCGATCTATGGATCGCTGTATGCCCCACGACATCGTGATAATAACCGCTATGCCGGATATGGTAAATCCGCCGGCCGAATAAAGTAGACAAAGCTCATTTGAGCTACGCCGTGATATAACCCAAAGACAGAGGCGCCAGACACCCACTATGCTTCATGATGAAGTAATGGATCATCAAACTCGAGGGTTTCAAACCCGTAAACATCGAATCATACGATGGCACAACAGATCCTGTGGTATGGATCAAGGATTATCTCCTTCATATCCACATGGCCAAGGTGATGATCTACACGCCATCAAATACCTCCCACTCAAGCTTAAAGAACCAGCTCGCATTGGCTTAATAGCTTGCCAGCAGAATCAATTGGTTGTTGCGAGGACCGAAGCCGATTCTCGACAATTTCTGTGGCACCTATCAAAGCACCACCGCATAACCGAGGACCTAAGCCACATAATTCAGCAGCCAGAGGAATTGGCCAAACACCTCGACACGGTTCCTAACCAAGAAAAATCAAATAGTCGATCGTCCTGGACGCAGGCCCTTTCAACCTTCAAGCATAACATCCGCGACGAGTGGTTTGCCCGCACTCAGGACAGAAAAGCCGAATCCATGGCAGCCCTCACAACACTCATGACCCTTTTGCATCGGAGAAGACAGCTGGCTAGCTCAGAGTAATAATATATGACCAAGAGCCCCGTAATCTGGATACCAAGGACAACAATGGCAGGTCGGCATTTTCAATAGCAAAACGCCGATTAATCGGGCATAATGCCGAGGATACGGCAGTTAATGCCGGATTCAGAGGCTCTAAACCCGTCATCTGAAAAGCCATTTAAAAGAAATATTCGGGCCTGGCCCAGTTTGGACCGAATACTGATCGCTGCATGTATACATGGCACTTCGAAAATCTAGCCAATCACACCAACAGGATTGTTGGGTGTTCAAGGTGCAGGCAAGTTAAGTGCCGAAAATGAGACAAGGTTGTATAGCGATGACGAGGAGGAGCCTCGTCCACGTAACAATAGGGGACAGTAAGGGTTTCCACAAGTGCGAACGGTGAAAATGATATACGCAACCAACATCCCCAAAAGGGAGCGGAAGCGCACTCGGACGATATGCTTGGAGCTAGTCGCCTAAAAGTTCAACCCATGGTCCTCCCGCCCATCACTTTTGGATCCAAGGGACCACCCCACTAGTATCCGCCATGGAGGATTCGGCCGCATTGGTTCTAGACCCAATCATTGACGGATTTCACTCACTAGAGGCCTTATGGATTTAGCGGCAGCAAGAGCCTGAACCTCGCTTTATCAGATACAAGTAAAATGGGCATAGATCCTCAAGGATTAAACCCACAAAGACACCTTTAAAGGCGCCATACCAGTGTAGAGGCCAAATGTACAGTGCTCAGCTACACTTGAGGTGGTCTTCGATCCCGGATACCCAGAGCGAGGAGTTAATCTTCGACATAGTCCCGCTCATGCGGGCTATCATGCATCGCTTCGGACGAACCGCATTTGCAAAGTTCAATGCGGTGCCGCACTCACGCATACCTCAAGCTCAAGATGTCAGCCTTGAGGAGTCATTACGGTCAATGGAAACACTGAACGCTTCTCCGAACGGAGGAGCGTGACGGCGTGCCCTCGCCGGGCGGAAGTACGGGCAGCCTTTCAAGGCAATTCCCTCAACCAAGATTAAACGTCCGACACCGCTAAGCGCCTTTGAGTAACCCACAACAAGACCGCCTGGCATCGCTCCGGCAAGCAAGCGTAGCAATGCTGCCCCAATCCCAGCCCTCAAATTGTGAAACCAGTACTACGCGCATATAACTACGCCTGAAATACCATGGGCATAGGGGAGGGCACGACCACGGCATGCCCAAAATGCGGCTCAACCGCACTGGGCTCCCGATTTGTCATTCTTTTTTCTTTTCTTACTTTCAGACTCCACTCTATGTAAGGCCCGTCTGATGTAAAAATCGCCAACACACGATGCAACAGCCAGGAGGCGAAGTTACGCCGAGTGTCCAGTGGTCTCTATAACGAGCAGATACTTGTTTCATATATTATCCTCGCAGCTCGCCTTCTGGAGGGGGACATGTCAAATAGTCCCATCTCTTGCTTATTGCACTATTTGTATCGCCCTGCATTTACCGCAGCCTTTCTCAATAAACAATACATAGCTTTTGTCTATTATTGCATTCCTTTTATAAAAATATGTTCAGTTATGACATTATGCAACCGTACACTTTGGTACGGCCAATACACCAGGGTCTTACGCACTTCATAATATGGTGTGAGAAGTCCTAACACTCTCATGAGTGCGGCACCTCAACTTATAGCATTATATGCATCGGCTCAATCATGTCTTGGGTCAATAGTTGGGTTTGCCTAGCCCCATGTTTTGGTACCTTACGCCCGTTATATCGGCTAAGGTAGCATTGGGAGAACCATCGCGATTGTGCCCTGCTGAGCTGGGCTAAGCACCTTAGTGGAGAAAGCTCAAACTGACCGGCCATGATAGGGCGAGAGCTGGTCGCTGTTCGAGAGGTTTTCGAGTCCCTAAAGACTTATGCCGCTAGAGCGAGGAGTCGCCTTTGTCCGCCTAGCCGTGATAGCGCCTCAACTCGGTCTTCCGAATACTAGGGGCTTCACCAAATTTAAAATTATAGAATTCTATGGCTAAGGAGAGTGTTCAAGCATTATAGTCCCGATTGCTTTGTTCGCTGTGTTGAGCGCCTCAAGGACCCAAGAATGGGAAAAGAGCCAAGTTTATCCCAACACCCCAGCACTCGCGACATGGGGCAAAAGCCAACGACCGCCATCTCTCAATTTTAATAAATGGACGCATGTATGGTAATATTTAAATTCAAAAGCTGCTTAGCGATATGAACAAGTTTTCAGCGACAGGATCACAAATGCGAAGTTTACTTTAAAATTAAATCTTTGGAGCACTCATCCGCTTATAAGGCGGCACCCTTCAGACACCCTCATAATACATCTCGGCTTGCGATGCTCCTGCTCGGCGGGCGGTCCGTCCGTCCACAAGCTTTAAGGCCCATCTTGCCCAAAGGCACTTTAGCACGGCAAGGCCCTACGGGCACCGCCGATGCATAATGGAGCGCTTTGATGACTTCAAGCCATGGACATGCATCCACCAGCCGCCTCACCAGCCCAAGTAGCTCCTGTGCATGGCTTCCCAGGACACACCGGACTACGAGATTCTTCATGGCCTGTTCGCCACCTTATGGAGCTCGACCAGCTGCTTCAGCTTGCTCATTATGGGCACTGGTGTCCGCCTCAGATATCGAGACCAGAACACCTTCTTCGTCGAGTCTGCTCTTCGGGCTTGGTAGAATGCGGCAGCATCGACACACTCGGGAAGATTTGCAATGCTCCCGAGAGCTCCGACTCGCAAGTAACAAGTAATTCACTTTCACGTGCTTGCTTTGCATAAAGAATGCCTTAACCGCCGCCATCTTCTTCATCGCCTCAATTTCCTGAGGGCTTTGGGCTTCGCCTGGCAGATTTGGCCTCTCAAGCCGAGGCAGCTCTGACTCGAAGTCTTTGAGTCAAGCTCCAAACTCTCGTTTTTCCATGAGAGCCCGGAGCTCTTGCTGCACCTCCGCCACCCGGCCTCGCTTTCTCGCTGGTACGCCCACGGCTGCATTTTTTTCGCCTTGACAACGCTTCTTCGTGGTCGCCACCGGGTTGTGGCCCCTGTAATACCCACGCTGGTCCCGCTACTTTTTGCAACCACATCTTTTTACATACTTACATAAGGTATTACTTACCTTCCTTGTCCTCGAGCCGCTTGGCAAGGCCGAGCTCGTTTCTCGACCGCCGAGGCTCTTCTTCAATGCATCAACTCCGCAGCCAATAAGCGGCAGAGGTCAAGAAGACAACTTACATTCCCATATTGACATACTTATGTTAGACTCTCACAGATATCTTTTTTGATCCTCTGCTCGGCTTTTCTTTCCAACACCAAACCGAGCATCAGCTTAAATATATACCTCAAAGCTCGTTAGAAGGCTGGCATTGTTGGGCCACCAGCCTGCCTTGGCGGATCAATCCTTCCGGATCACCACACTCATAATAGTGCGGTGTTTCGTCGACGGAGGCGCCTAAGCACCTCCAGAGATCATCCGTGCCTCGGGTTGACGGAGGTCACCGTGTCGAGGCTTGCTTCCTTCCTACTAGGGGGCACTCACGGACTCCGAACCATCAAGGTTCCGGCGGTGTCGCCTAGGGCCGGACTTGAGCCCCGGGGTTTTATCCCTTTGCGCTGGAGTCCGGAGGTCGCTTTCGCGGCGCCTCAGACCACCCTCCTGGCTTGGACCTTTTGGGAATCCACTTCGCATCGTCTGTGAGGATCTAGGGAGGTAGCACGGAAGTGAAAGGCTATTCACATCCGACTAATTCAGGATCCGCCGACGGTTGCCGAGCTGGCCCAAAAGGATCTGCAGATAATTATATTCGCCGTAACATACCGTGCAATGAAGGAACGCCATGAGTTATTCTGGTATCCGATATTTCACGATTTTGCCAGGGTTTGGCCTCGATTGGCCACCTCTTCGCATTGCCGCTTGCGGCGCAGGAGTTGTCCGGAGGAAGGGTCCTTCCTGGACCCTCCGCCCCTAGCTTGGGGCGGCCTTCCTTTTCATTCCTCCCCTGAGGGGGGAGAGGCCTCTTCTTCCTCCTCCTCGCCTTCGAGGAGGAGGTGCCTCGGGTCATTGGACGATGAATGCGACATCACGGGCGCCGGAACTTTTGAGTTCCCGTGGCCTTCTTCTGCCTTCTTCTCCGCACCACGAAGGTGCCGAACTAGAGCCCTGGCCCATGGGCGTCCGCTGGATCTTTTCTAAGAAGGAGCCGATAAATGATTCCGTCTGGGTCTTCTTCGCCATTCCTCGTTAAAGGAACGGATCTTAGATCCCGTGACAGAGTCAAACTATGAAAACAAGTATCCCATAAAGGGTAAAATAAGCTTACTACGCTGGCCTGGCTCTTCGCACGAATCCTCGATCCTCGGTGATGGGAGGGGAACCTC
Source organism: Aegilops longissima (assembly GCA_021605205.1). Classification (NCBI taxonomy): domain Eukaryota; kingdom Viridiplantae; phylum Streptophyta; class Magnoliopsida; order Poales; family Poaceae; genus Aegilops; species Aegilops longissima. Next base: position 1,999 of record JAHIAM010017452.1, on the reverse strand, counting down.
GCACCCTTGAATAGCACCTTGCAGCATCCGTGGTGTTGTGTCAAAGAGCCTCGGTCGAGTTTGGTGCTGGGCCGGGTTGAACTCCCATAAGTTAAAAGCCTGCTGCTGACACGGAGGATCCGTGGATGAGCATGACCTGACTATGTTGACGAAGTTTAACCTTTTTGTCCACCTGTGTCTTGGACGCAGGTTTGGAGTCCGTCCGCTTCCAATTACTCCCACGACAGCCCTTCTTTCCAGGAGGTGAGCCGTGGGGATGCCAAATCGAATTGGGGCCGCTGCCCATTCAGGGTCATGCGGTCGATGTAGAACCACCCCGATTGCTATCCCTTTATGGTCTCCACGAAGGAGCCCTCGAGCCATGTAACGTTGGGCATCTTTCCCACCATGGCGCCCAAGACTGCTGGCTGGCCACCCACTACCTTCGGCTTGACATTGAAGGTCTTCACCATAAGTCAAGTGGGGCTTGATGCGAGGAAGGCCTCGCACACCACAATAAACGCCGAGATGTTGAGGACGGTTCGGGCCGATCGTGGAAATCCAGGCCGAGAAGAACATGAGCCCCTGGACAAATGAGTGAAGTGGGAAACCTAGTCCGTGGAGGAAATGGTGAGGAACACCACCCTCTCATGGGGCCTGGGGTGGGATGAGCTGCCCTTGTCGTGGAGCTGCATGATGTCTTAGACAAGTATCCAGACTTCTCAACTTTTTGATGTGTCCCTCCTCGCGGATGGAGGAGACCATCCACTTGCCTCCCGCCTCCGACATGGCTGGAGAAGGTTGAGGTCGAGATGCGGACTTGGACGCCTGGAGCTCGAAAAGCGCGAAAATGGATAAGCAAAGGAGGAAGAAGGCGAGATGGAAAAGGTGGATCCTTATCCCTTATATGGGCGGACAAACTATGTCCCCCACCAGCCCGGTAAACTCGCTTATCTCCCAAGCTACCAGAATTAATGGCACAGTTTAAGTTACCATCACCGTATTGATGAGAATCTCGGAATAAGGGGACACGATCTCTGCTTTGACAAGACATGCTAAGGAAACCGCCTTCGCTAAGTGCGCCGAGGTGGGACAAGAAGAACGATTCAATAAAGGCTTGGCTGCAGGTGATGTCATGTCATGGAATACGCCAAGCAGATTGATTTGTGTAAATATTATTCTCTCTACTATGGTATGTGGAACTTATTTTGCAGAGCTGACACTATCCTTGTGTTCAAAATCTTCTATGAAGTATTCGAGGAGGAACCCGCCTTTGCAATGTCGAAGACAATCTGTGCCGGACTGCCGTCATTGAAGCTTGGTTTAGGGGCCGAGGGAGTCCTCGATTAGGGGTGTCCTGGACGGACTATAACCTTGGCCGACTCGGACTATGAAGATACAAGATTGAAGACTTCGCCCCTGTCCGGATGGGACTTTCCTTGGCGTGGAAGGCAAGCTTGGCGATACGGATGTAGATCTCCTCCCATTTGTAACCGACTCTATGTAACCCTAACCCTCTCCGGTGTCTATATAAACCAGAGGGTTTTTGTCCGTTGGATGAACAACAATCATACCATAGGCTAGCTTCTAGGGTTTAGCCTCTCTGATCTCGTGGTAGATCTGCTCTTGTACTACCCATATCATCAATATTAATCAAGCAGGAGTAGGGTTTTACCTCCATCGAGAGGGCCCGAACCTAGGTATAAACATCATGTCCCTTGTCTCCGTTACCACCCGCCTAGACGCACGCTTCCGGGACCCCTCTTCTCGAGATCCGCTGTTTTGACACCCATTATTGAGGGATAGTTATATGATCCAATTATGTTATTATTGTTGAGAGGACTTGCACTAGTGAAAGTATGAACCCTAGGCCTTGTTTCCTAGCATTGCAATACCGCTTTATGCTCACTTTTACCACATGCTACCTTGCTGTTTTTATATTTTCAGATTACAAATACCATATCTACCATCCATATTGCACTTGTATCACCATCTCTTCATTGAACTAGTGCACCTATAA
>JAHIAM010017449.1:0-23577 GCA_021605205.1 Aegilops longissima | reverse complement strand
GATGTTCCGTAACGAATTGGCATCTTTAGTAGGGAGAAGGAGTTTGTGTGACACATATCTAGCTATATTAAGGGATAGGTAGATAGCATATGTGAGAGACATTATTATACTTTGAGACATTAGTGGCTGTGGGTATGGAATTAAAGGTGGGCGGTTAGACATAGAGAGCGTGGTTTGTTGAGAGACTTGTAGGACGGGTAGAAAGATGAATTTAACTCCCGACGGAGGGAGAGAAATACACGGCGTCGGTGTGATTCCGATGCCCACAGGAAATGAGATATGTATGGTGTGAGAGAGATTGCACAATTCATTCACGATCACTATCTAGCGATCGTGGACGGCATCGCTTGAACATAAGTCAATATCTACTTCAGATCGTGGCCAAAGGTACAACATCGATTCAACGCTATAAAGATTGGACACTCACATATCAATTTTTCTATTTAAATAAACTTTTCAGTTGTGCATGCCAAAGTTACAAGGATGTTTCTTCAAACAACCAATGTAGCTATCATGCACATGCACCATTGTTACTCTTGCATTCAAATTCATTAGTCTTGATGATTTAAGTTTCTATTTTGAATAATATATGTAATATTCATATATGAATTCAACGGTACGCAATTTATGAAATGGAGGCTATGTAATCATATGAGGTAACACTTTAAGTAGCTAACTACAATATCCATTTCTTTTTGTGCGCCTCACACTAACACGCCAATGCATTATGTTTAAAGTAAATAACCAATGGCACTAAATTATCTATTTACACGAGAAATACATAGGCTGAGCGCTTGATCCTTTTTTGTGAACGCGCCACTACACCCGATGATTGGTCGCCCTGGTGAACGCCCGTTATCGGCGATCATCCCGAGTTATTGTCTTTTTTCTGGTGGACTTCACACCTTATTAATCTGACGCTGCCCGTGTACAAAGTCTAGCATGACCTTCCGCTTAGCACGGTCCAAAATTAGTTGAAACTGGATACAACGATCTGGCGGCAAAATCTCCCGCCTCCTTCTAAAATTTCCGCCACCTTAGTCTTTAGCATGCAAATCCCTTTTGTCCTTGGTGCAAGGAGACCAACAGTAATACCGCCTCATCTACATGATAGGTCGGGCTGCTTGTAACTTCCGTCCCCCACTACACGGCACCCCATTTCTCTCCCTCCGCAAAAAGACTAACTCCACAAAGACCGAGCATCTTACATCACGCCGTCTGCATTCCATCGCCTTTTCCCTCCTCTCAAACCCTAGATGCTCATCCACCGCGCACTATAGCCCATTCACGCCGGCCCACCTCGCCGGATTCGCTCGCGCAATCTACCCTCCCACCTCCCTAGAAACAAGTAGACTGCTCATCCACCATGTACCACAGCCCCAGGCCTTGTCCACGGCGCCGGATCGTTTCAGGTATTTGTCAACCCAAGATTGCAGCGCTCATTCAGATTCCCACCGAGACGCTGCCCACACCCCCGGAGCCGCCCCACCGACGCCTCTGCCGACGGCCTTCGATCCTCTTCACGACACCTTCCTCAACCCACCGGAGCCGCTTTACGCCTTCCTCAACCCTACCGAGCGCTTCACGACACCGGTCAACTCACCGAGTAGCTTCGCTTTATACCATTCTCAACCCTACCGGGCAGCTTGCTAACTCACAAGTCCACGGCCGATCCGCTCTCGCCCCTCATCCAACCCTAGCATCTTCCGACGCCCCCACGGCCACAGATCCGATCCAACACCACCCTTAACCCAACCACCGGAGCCCGACCCTCCCACGGCCGCAGATCCGAACGCGACACCATCCTTAACCCAACCACCGGAGAGCTTCGACGCCTGGCCCACGGCCCAGATCCGCCCATCGACACCATCCTTAACCCAACCACCGGAGCAGCTTCCCCACCCCGCCCACGGCCACAGATCCGTACCACACCGAGTCCACCCTACCGAGCCCTCCACAAACACCCTACTGACGTTCTAGATCCCCATCACCCCGATACCAAAGCCAAAATCACCTCGACGCTTTAACCTGATTCCCACCTCTGAGAGATGCCCACCCGGCCTAGGTACTTGTCACCTTTAAACCGGCCCAAAGATCACCCCGCCGATGTATTAAATATACTAACCGTCATTCACGTTATGAGCAAAACTACAAGGACGATGTTTCTTCCGATCTAACAGTTCCAACCAAGATCCGGACCGAGGCATTTCTATGATCTTGTAAGGTCTCTCTTTGTATTGTTATGTGCTCAAATGTTTGCTAGGATTTTCACCAAGAATCCTTTGTGCATAATGATTTTACATCGTCTAAATTAGATATGTAATGTCATACATGATACTATCATTTCTCCGTTAAATATAAGTTTTCTAGAGATTCCACTATAGGCTACATAGGAGCAAAATGAGTGAATCTACACTAAAATGCATCTATATACCTATGTGGTCCATACGAATCTCTACAAAGACATATATTTAGGAACCGGGCAACATTACACAAAATCAGGTGGTGTAGGAATTCCAAAGGCACCATTAGGCTCCTTAGATGCCTGCCAGTCCAACATACGAGTCATGGTAGTTTATGGTACGCAAACAATCGAATTGGTGGTTTAAATATGCAAGGGATATGCAATGTAGTATCATGTAGAGATGTTAAATTAGCCGTGTCAACTTCGATAGGGTTACACAATGAAAAAGTACAAGATGTATGTAATTTCAGAACATCGCAAAAAGGAGAGGCAGTAGCCTATATAGTGTTATGGACGCACCCTCCATTGCAATCATCGTGACATGTTATTTTATGCCGTTCTATTAGCCAAGTTTCTTAGAGCTTATTACGAAGTTATCCTAAGAAAATAAGCACCGGAATATAAGTCCATGTAATACGCCAACCAGTTCTTTTCATTGCATTTTCAGCTTATTTTGGTATGATCGGAAAGTCTAGATTGCATTATATATTTTTTCATTTTGCTGCCCATATGGAAATTAATTTGACTTGAAACATCACAAATTGAACCCAAAAGGAATTAATATGATAGGAAAAACCATCACTATTTGCTCAAAATGCAAATACAAAGATACCTCTACTTGGCACAATCTACTTTGGTCAATGTTTTCCATAGAGATCCCATTGCCTAATTTAAACAAGAACATGACCCACATTTAAATGAAGAACAATTATTTATTGAAATTATGGTCCAAGTGGTTGGTTATTACATATAGAAGCACCAAAAAGCATCAATAGCAGCAAAAGCTATAGCAACTCATCACAACAAAGACCAATTCATCATATACCAAAAGAGCTCATAGCACCATCATATAGCAGCAGCAGGAGCAGCTCATAGCAACATCATAAGCAGCAGGAGCAGCTCATAGCACCATCATATAGCAAAAGCAGGAGCAGCTTGTAGCAATCACATAAGCAGCAGACAGCTCATAGCACCATCATATAGCAGCAGCAGCCATAGCAACTCATCATACAGAGCAGAGCTCAAGCTTTTATCAATAGCAGCAAAGGGAGAGCTATAAAATGACATATAGCAGCAGCGGCAGCTCATAGCACCATCGATAGTGGATCGAATGAAAATTTGGCAAAAATCGAGGAGATCTCACCTTGTTGGATGAGCTCATCCTTCAAAACCTCAAGGCCATGGCCCGGGAGAGGGAGGGGAAAAGTTCCCGCGGTGGCATCACCGAAGTTGTGCAAAAACCCGGAGAGTGCTGATAACCACAAGGAGCAAACGGAGACCATGAGAATGAGGGAGGCCAGGGAGGAGCAGCCAGGAATTTGCCCACCCCCGCCTGTAGCCAGCCGACATAGATCATGAGGACCAGCCAAGGGACCCATGATCAGAGGAACCCTAGTGGAGGGGGATCAAGGAAAAAAGGAGAGGAATGGGCAAAGGGGCAATAATCTTTTTTTTTTTATTGAGGGTCTACCAACCCCTTCATTTTAGTGTTAAGGGCCCATAACAAAGATATTTCACTTTCCCTTTTCAATTTTTAGGAGGTTCCCCAAACCCCTCCAAAGTTAAATTAGTTGCCCAAGCCCATAACTCAAAATGATTTTTACATCTTTTATGGCTTATTTTGACAATATGCCCCTAAAAGGGAATTGAACTGCCCTTAACCCAATTCAAAGGCGGAATGATGAATCACTCCTCCCTATCGAATTTAGGCATCATCATACATGGATAACCTAATACATGTGCATTCCATTGTAGAATCTGAATATGCAATGTTTATGTTAGTTCATACATTGACATGATGTTTAAATGCCCTTAAATCGGTCACCAAGTTTCTTTAATTTCTTTTGCTTCTTTTTCGAAGAAATTTGCTCACATCTGCTCAATTGCTTGTTTGCACCCAGCCAATGGCTTTTGTTTTGTTACTTGTGTTTTGACCTAACACTCTAAAAGTTTCAAATTTAAACACTGGTCAGGGCCTTTTCTCATAGGTGACATAAAGGTTTGGTGACACAAAGAGGGTTTCCAAGAGTACTGAGATCCAAAAAGGTATTAGTTTTTACATAGTGGATATAGTAAATGCTCATTTCTTTGGTGCAAGTGCAAGAGATGGATGTTTCATTATGTGGTGTTGTTTTGTTATAATCTCATCCTTTGTGTTCACAGACCGAAAGTATGTATTTATCTTCCAAGGAGACGAGTAACTAGTTTGTGTCACCCTTTGGGGGAATGAAGATAAGATTGAGGATTTCCAAGTACAAGATGTTAGGAAGGAGCCTTGAAGAGAAGTGGAGCTCCAGCCTCCAACCGCTAAGGTAAGTCAAGATGCAACTCAAACAATTTTGTTTGTTTCGCATAGTTAATTTTCCTTTTCAATTGCTTTATTTGTCCTCACTTAATGAGATGCCCAAATAATTATGTTTTCGACTTGTATCACTATTAGTTGACATAATTAAAGGCCTTACCATTTAATTATCCGCAAGTGGCCCAAGCTTTGAAGTCTATTAACCAACTATTATTGCATGAGCTCAAATCTAGTTTATACCACGCTAATGATTGCATAGTTTTGCCCAGTATGTTTGTATGAAACCCCTCATGTTCATTATGCTCCCTAAGACTTTAATTGAGGTACGAATGGCCAACTGCTTTTACTTATACACAACGTGTTGTCTAAATTTGTAACTTGTCCGTTTTTATTGGGCCCCAACATCATGCTCCTCCGGTGAGCTAAGAGGGATTTAGCAGGCGCAAAACTATCTTTTTTATAATTTTAAAATATCACCGCTTATGCTTCATGACGGTCATTTTTTTTGTGAAAGTGAAGTTAACATTATTGTTAGTCTTGTTTTGCCATGTAGTACAAAATAGTGTCTTGTTCGCTTCATCGTTGTAACTATATTTTGCCCTAGTCATGTGTACTTACGTAAACATTTCAGGATGAAGTGACATCAACACAAAATATGGAAAGGTGTCACATCCCGTCCTGGATGTCGAGGGCTAGCCCTTCATGTGCACAGTTTAATTTTCAATGAACTTGAAATGGGAGTCCAAACCCAGCATTATAGGAATTCACAGGTTCACTTAAAATATTTTGAAGTCCAATGGTTTCAAAATGTTCACATTTCCGATAATGCTAGAAACCATAACCGAGGGTTGACATTTTTCCATGACATATTTGGTCACGAATTAAATCATTTAGTATTTGCAATTGGGCATTTAAATGCTATATATTATTTTAAGTGCTCAATTAATTTGAACTTAATGTGGGCTATTAGGAATAATCGCAAAGAGCCACAATTATTTGGGATTTTGGAAATTTAGTATTTTTAATAAAGCCCAACATTTTTAATAGAAAAGAAAACAGGAAGAGAGAGAGAGAGAAGTCCGGCCACCCAGAGCCCACCTCCCGGCGGCCGGGTTCCCAGCCCATTAGTGCACCATTACCCCGCCAGAGCAGGAGAGTCTCGTCGGCCCACCACGGGCCACCTCCTCTTCACCGAGAGGTCTTGGCCCTTCTACATTCCACGAACGCCTGTCCCTCGCCCTCCCCTCACTCATCGCACCTCCCCTTCCTCGCTCTTCCCCGAACACACCAGGCCACTGGCCCCATCGCCCACACGGCCACGTTCTCCTGCCACCGGGTTCATGGCCTCCCCGGGACGCTTCGCCCTTCCCGCGAGCCAGATGCCGGACCCCGGACCGCCATCGACGCATCTTTGTCTTCGCTTCGCGCCCGACCGACCATCACCAGGCCCCCGAGCCCTCCGAGATCACCAACTCGCGTGAGCACTCGATTAATCCCCCCCGCGCTTCGTCCCGAGTTGCCCTTTTGTTCGCAGACGGGGCCGGCTGCAACGCAGCTCCGGTGACCATTTGGTCACCCCGGACCCAACACGGAACCCCGAGAGCAGCCCTCAGATCGCTTGCCTGGGAACCCAACACCATCCCCACCACAATCCGCCGCTTTGAGTCCCCGCCCCCGCCACCATAGGTCCGCCACCACCACGGTCGACGAGCTCGCCTTGAACACGAGAGCAACCCCCCAAAGGTGCAGCACGCTCAAAGGGCCAGGCACTGCCCGGGCCTAACTCCCCGAGAACGCCATTAGCACTAATCTAATGACCCTCCGGTCACCTACAGGGCCCATGCCTCATCGACACTTTTAGTTAGGACAAAATTAGACTAACAAATTGGTTAATTAACTAGGACACGACATGGGGCCCACCTCGGTTTGACCGACCCGCATTGACGCGAATCACCATGACGCATTGATGCAATTCATTTATCGATTTATTCTTATACGTAAATTTTAAAATTGTATAAACTTCTAAAATTCATAGAAATTCAACAATCCAAATGAAATAATTTATATATGAAAATGATCAAAAATCCAATTATCCATCTGTACCATTTTCATGCATGTTAGAACAACTTATAGCTGCTTTTAGCACAAATCATAAAATGGTTTGAATTTCATATGGAGTTTGATTTGAACTTAGGGTTCAAACCAACTTCATTTAACTTTGTTGCTAGCTGCATTAGCTCAAAACAAGATATTTCCATGTCATGATCATGCATCATATTGTTGCATTGCATTGATTGTGTTCTTCCTTGTTTGTCGGAATTGTCCCTCTCAAAGACGAGATCGACGATGAGTTCGAGACACGATGAAGAACTATATTATTTCATAAGTGCGTGCAAGCAAAACCCCTTGTTCATTCCGATAAATCCCACCTCTCGCCCTACCTATTTTATGCATTAGGACAACAACGACTCATGTGTTACTTGTCGTAGCTGAACCCCTTTATCCTCTGATGACCCGTCATTCCACGAATTAATGAAACCCACTAGCATGAGTAGGAGTTGTTTGACCCTGATGTGCCTACCATTCATGCTTGTTTGTCATGCCCCTTATTGCTTAGAGTTGTGTCTGATTCATCTGATGAATTGGGGGGAAATGTCCCACGTGGTGGCAAGTGTGGAACACGAGGTAAAAGTAGCGGAGAGGCCATTTAGGAGTACATGGTGGGTTGTTCATTGAAACCCCCTCGGAACCGAAGTTCTTTGGTGATCCATGAAATTACTACCACAATTGAATGCTTATGCCCTCTCGACTTATTAATCAACTTGATCTCCCCCGGAGTTAAATAGTTTCGTGTTTTAGGTAGTGTTAGTAGTCTACCAAGGGCACCTGCAGGTGGGCTTGGGGGACAGGCAAAACGATATACCAAGCGAGATCCATCCATCGAGATGGGTTGGGAACCCCGCCACATCGCTTGGGGCCGGGAACACCCCGCCGGATCTCCTGATGGAACCCAATAGGCGATAAACCTGACGGAGACTGTGTGGTTAGTCGTGGTATTCGCCCGCTTCCGCTGAAGGTTGCCAGGTAATGACGGCAGGATGTGGGAGGCGGTGAAGAAGACACCCGCAGGTTACATTATCTATTCAATAGACGGATTCCTGATATGGAAACTTGACCCTTATAGTTCATAGACAAGGAAAGTGGATACCAAAATGCACAAGATATGATGGGGCGCTCGAGGGAGACGGAGCGATCCATAGTGGTGTATTGATATGGTGAAGATGTGGACTGGCGCCCACCTCAAAGAGTTACTTGCAAAGAGTTCAGATAGCCACCAAGTCAAAGTGGTTTGTCAAAAAACTCCACCACCCCTTTTGATAATGATGCATGTGTAGTTAGTTCGATAAGTCTTTTAGTACAATTGTACTCACGCTTGCCTATTTTATGTTTTTAGAGACTTCAGCCTGCTAGTAGTTCCCTGGATTAGCTTAGCTTGTTACCTCCAATCTTGTGCCTCCAGGATCTCGTAGATAGTCGCTTCTAAGTTTTTTTCATTTGTAGATGTCGATTAATATTAAGCTTCCGCCAGCGTGTTTTGTATGTTTCAGATGTTGGGTCATGAGACCCATGTTTGTAATTCTCGCCCTGAGCCTAATGAATAAATATTTGAGTCGAGAGTTATGTTGTGATATGTTGTATTTACACATATTGAGCATATTGTGTGTATGTTTGAAATGTTGGTATGTGGGATCCGCAACGTTGTTTATCCTTGCCCTCTCATGGGGAAATGTAGTCTAGTGCTTCCGAATAGTAGTCCGCAAGCCCGATTCACCGAGTCCTGCTAGCCCAGACTATGCTGGACATTGATCGGGGGATGTGTTTCACTTCCTTATGCGTTCTTCGGGAAATGCACGGTGATATTGAGTCCTACCTAGTCCCACCCGGATACCGTGTCCGTTTTAATACAGCCCAATTCATACGTGATGACCGAATGCTCGATGTGATTCATGTATGCCGTTCCCATGGGTTAGTGCCCAGTTCACGATTAGCCATGTCCCCGGTTCTCTATCATATGGATGCTAGCAATATCATATACGGAGCCAAAAGGCAAAAGCCCCCATGGTAAGGCGACACCTAAATGCGGAGGCCCAAAGTGATATGAGGTGTTATGCTAGATCGATGGACTTGGAATCGGGTCCGATAATTGGGATCGAGCCGATCCAGAGGATTACCAAGCCAAACCGGTCGGGTTGTGTCAGAAATGCTTTAGTTATGTAAGGGAATTGATTGTGAAGGAACAAGGTTTTTTACTCCTTATACCTCCCTTTTCGCTCGAGCCATCCTTTTCTTTTACGGGTTTAAGAACTAGGCTTTATCTTTCTATCGGATGACGTTACTAATCCATAGACTTTGATTGTTGATTTGCCGCCAATTCCTACTATTTCAATGTTAACCTTGATCTCGTAATCTTGTTAGATGTTGTAGAGTGGTTATGCCACCATTTTGCATGATGTCTCAATTTTTTGAGCATTTACAAAGTATGCTCCACATCCCGTTTTCTAAACTATCCATGCATTTGCAAATTCTTCCTTCATGTTCACTGTCCTTTTTGGTAATAAGCAATAATCGCCCTGAGGTACCCCTCGACATATATGTTGGAGTTATTATTATGACCCTAGGTGTCTAGAGTATCACTTAGTAATCCAGCCATGTTTGTGTTCCCGGGATGATTCTATTCTTAAAGCATCCCGGATGCCACTTAGTAGTAGGTATTCTATTCCGGTTCTTGACCAAGATTCACCCTACCTACCTCGTGTTGATAGCCTTTGCTAGATCCTTTAGGTTATTAGTAACTTTGTGATAGTCCTCGAGGTCCGTGGTATTTCCTTCTTCCAAATAATGAACTATTTGGGTAAGTTCTTGAACCAAAAGATCACAATCAAAGTACTTGAGGAGTTCTCCATTCATAATTGTGACTCCCAAACCCTACCTCTCCGCATGGGTTATCCAAGAAACATGTTGAACTTGGTTCAATACAATCTATGCATCCACAACCTAAAGTTATATGTTTCAGTTGTTCCTTTAGTTGTATTCCACCCCGCCTTCAATTGATAGTCGAGTAATTGTGCATTCTGTTCATCGATGCCTATTACTATGTGATCCCCAATCCATTCTATTCGAATGACTAGGAGAAAAAACCCAAGACTTCATCCATATTCGGGATTTCAAAGAGTTGTATTCCGCAGATCAAATGCCAATCCAGCTTTTGATTCTTTTCCTTGAAGTATTGCCATCTTATGTCAAGAATGTCATGGAATTGCACAACCTCTTAGGAATTTTGATGAAAGGATACTTCCCGCCATCATTATTCATTCCTTCCGTTGTCACAACCGAATGCCGATAGTGAATTGTGGGTGTGAAATCGAATCCTAGAACCATGTTGCTTAGTAGTAAATGGAAAATATCCTCATTCTTAGCGTGTTGATTATGAAATCATCATCCTAAGATTGATCGTTACCTAGTCCTTATTTCGTGCACACTTCGATTGATGAGTTAGGATCTGTCAAGTCCTCCCATTTGATCATATCGGTTCCCTCAAAAGCAAGATTTTCTAGCTTAGTAAATATCGGTGGTTCGTGGTTTTCCTATCTTCTGGAGTATCACCAAAGTTGCCCCCGATATTTGTTGAGTTCGTGATCGGGTTTTCCGAACCACCCCTTCTCCAAGAACGGTTGGAAACCCTTGAGCTAGTTGGGGCTAAACAACAACTGGAGAGTTGGAAGAAAAGCTTCCCGACTTGGTTCGCTCCAAAGGGATATTCTTGTGTAGTGTGGTTTGAAGAAAGATGATATCTTCATTGAATGGTTCTGTGATCATTTGTTGAATCTATTGTCTTGTCCAAACTTTGACTGAGTATGGGCTATCGCGTCAAATCAACAACGATGTTTGTAATGTTGTCTTACCTTGGTTGATCCCTGATACACCATTATATCTTTTGGTCCCACAATACTATCACCGGGTTCACATGATGGCGGAAACCAGTATGGAAATTCATGAATTGTTGTTGAGCCCATCAACAAAGATCTTGTCTCCCCATGATTCATGTTGAGCATTAACCAGTATTTGAAACTTGTGTAAGCATTTTTTCATGACCGCTTGTGAAGCATATGTTTGATGAAAGTAGTGACTTCCTCTAATTCATGTGCATTAGGTGGTTGCCACCATGAATTTGAGAAAGGTTTGTTTTGTCTCCTTGGAATCACCCTGTCAATCATGCACATGTGCAAAGTATTCTTAGTCCGAGACTTGCAACCTTCATTCTATATGTATTCCTAGCACACCAAGCCACCCATTGAGTTGTTCAAAGATAAAGGAGTTCCCAAGGGAACTTTGACTTCCATGCGGAGACTTTGGTCATTGATGATGGTTCCATCAACTCGTAGTGTTTTATTGTAAGACTACCATGTGATCATGTTTTGTCCGAGACAGGGTTCACACATTGTAGCGTAACCAACTCATGTTTTGAGCTTTATCGTAGTTCATTTCCAAATCTGCAACGCCATTTCATCGATTTGTGTTGAAATTTCATTTTTCTTCCAGACTGGAGTCCGAATATCCCGACACCAACCAGATCTAATTCGGAATGATGGTTGGAACATTTCCCAAGAACTATAATATTGGTTCCTCGAAACCAAAGTGGATGTCATGGCCAACACACCCGCACGGAAGACCTATTATTGTAGTATCTTGTTTGAGGAAACCACCTCCCCATAAGGATTTTGTAGGATCTACTCCCAGTTGTTTCTTATGGATTTTTGTGTTCGGTTCACCTTTTACTTGATGTTCTAGATATCAAACCATAATTATCTTGGATTACGCTTAGCACATCAAGGAGAACATTAGGGAGTGCTAAATGTCTCCCATCATCCAATTTTTTTCCCCGCCCGCTTAAGGTGAAATCTGGAAGTTTTATCTTCCTATGCATCGCATTGTCCATCACTATCCATCATGGTAGTATGTTGTGCGTGGATCCTTGACACGGATGTTGGTAAAACCTTGATGAATATGGAAATGCCGTTCTTGAGAGCACGCAACGCTTAGGTGTTATCATCGGCACTAACGGGATTGCCCGCTTCTCTTATGCTATAACTTTTCAAAAACAAAGGATCACTTCACTGAGCTTCTCCCGCCATTAAAATCATCCCTTGTGTTGTTTTCAACAAGGTAATCCACATCATCCATTCTAATCCGGTATGCCATTTCACCAACCCCTCCAAACGATCGCCGAGAATTGCCTTCGGTATAAAGAGTTTCAATGATCTCCTAATCAAAGATAATTCTTTTGCCACTTAGGATTTTTTACGAGTCACCTTCCTAAGGTGCCCCGTATGGTATCATGGCAATTATTTTGTCGCTATCTTGAAACCATTCAACATCTCCTCGCTGGAATTGTTCCACCAAATCAACCCCCCATCTATTCTTCCATTCCTCTCGTGTGTTTGAACTTCTCACCAAGAGGTGTTCTATGCCTCATCCCCCGAGTTGATCCTAAGTTGTTCGACCTTCAATAAGATCGATCCCCTTTAGACTTTTTCCTATCCTCTCTTTGTCATGTTGGCTTGAGTTCTTTGAGCAAGACGAATAAAGATGGTGATTGAATCAACGCTCATTTGAAGTGCAACCCGGTCGTGAAGATTGCGTTAGTTACGCTTCCCCTTCATTCTACCCTATGCCTAATCTCGACGAGATTCTTGTTTAGTGGGGCCACATCCCCGGTCCGGTATGGGGGCTACCCTTCATGTGTGCATCATGTTTAACTTTTCAAATGAACTTGAAATGGGGATTGTCCAAACCCTAGCATTAAAGGAATTCACTAGGTTCACCTAAAATATTTTCAGAAGTCCAATGGCTTTCAAAATGTTCATCATTTCGGATAATGCTAGAAACCATAACGAGGTGTTGCACATTTTCCATGACATATTTGGTCACCGAATTAAATCATTTAGTATTTGAATTGGGCATTTAAATGCTATATATTATTTCAAGTTCTCAATTAATTTGAACTTAGTGGGCTATTAGGAATAATCCCAAAAGCCCACAATTATTTGGGATTTTTGGAAATTTTAGTATTTTTAATAAAGCCCAACATTTAAATAATAGAAAAGAAAAAGGAAGAGAGGAAAGAGAGAAGTACCGGGCCACCTCAAGCCCACCCGGCTGCATCGGGCCGCCCAAATTTCCCGGTAGTGCCCCATCGCCACCTCCCCAGGAGCAGGAGCCTGCCGGGCCGCCGTCCTGCGGGCCACCCCTGATCGAGGTTTCCCCTTCTAGCGATTCCACGGAGACGCCTGTCCCTCGCCTTTCCCTCACCGTGACCCCCTTCCTCGCTCTTCCAACCACCAAAGGCCACGCCGCCATCCGCTGGACCACGGCCCCCCCCTCGCCGCCGACGGTCCATGGTCCCGACGCTTTGCCCTTCCCCCCAGCCCATGACGCCAACGTGAACACCGCATCGACGCCATTTCGCCCTTCCTCCCCGCGGCCACGACCGATTCGATCACGCCGCCCCCGAGCCCTCCAGATCACCCACGACCTTCCCGAGCACCATCTAATCCCCTAACCCGCTTGCTCGCCAGAGTTGCCGCTTTTTCTTCAAAGACGCCCCGGGCCGAGCCGCCTTAACGACGGTGACCATTTGTCACCCCGCATCCCACGGAGCACCCCGAGAGCAGCCCCCAAAGATCTTGGCCGGCAGGAACACCATCCCCACCACCCAACTCCGCCGCTTTGAGCTCGCTTTGCCGGCTCCGCCACCATAGGTCCGCCACCACCACCGTCGCGACTCGCCTTGGAACACAGAGCAACCCCCCAAACGGTGAGCACAGGTTTTCCAACACCTCCCGGATCCCCGGGGCCAACTCCGGGAGAACACCATTAGGCACTAATCTAATGACCCCGGTCACCTAATTGGGGCCCACCGACACTTTTAGTTAGGACAAAATTAGACAAAATGTGTTAATTAACTAGGACACCCATGTGGGGCCCACCTGGTTTGACTCGACCCGGTTATTGACCGAATACCATGACGCGATGTCGATTAATAAATCATTTATCGGATTTATTCTTATATAAAAATTCCAAAATTGTATAAACTTCTAAAATTCATAGAAATTCAACCGAATCTAAATGAAATAATTTTATATGAAAATGATAAAAATCCAATCTATCCATCTGTACCATTTTCATGCATGTTAGAACAACTTATAGCTGCTGTTTAGCACAAATCATATAAATGGATTTGAATTTACATATGGAGTTTGGATTTGAACTTGGTTCAAACCAACTTCATTTAACTTGTTGTAGCTGATTAGCTCAAAACACCAAAGATATTTCCATGTCATGACTGCATCATATTTTTTTGCATTGATTGTGTTCTTCCTTGTTTGCCGGGAATTTCCCTCTCAAGAGACAACGATCAGGGGAGTTCAGACACGATGAAGAACTATATTATCTTCAAGTGGCAAGCAAAACCCCCTTGTTCATTCCGAATAATCCCACTCTCCCTCCCGCCTATTTTAAGCATTAGGAAACAACGACTATGTGTTACTTGTCAGAGCGAACCCCTTTATCCTCCCGATGACCCCATTCCACAAGAATTAGATGAAACCCACTAGCATGAGTAGGAGTTGTTTGAGCCTATGTGCCTACTCATTCATGCTTGTTTGCTTCCGCTATTGCTTAGAGTTGTGTTGTCCATTCATCGGAATGAATTGGAAAGGGTGAAATGTCCCACGTGTGAGCTATGTGTGAACACGAGGTAAAGAAGGTGAGAGGCCGAGGAGTACATGGTTTGTCTCATTGAAACCGCCCTGTGAACGAAGTTCTTGTTTGTGATCCATGAACAAGCATACCACACATTGAATGCTTATGCCCTCTGACTTATTAATCAACTTGATCTCCGCCCGGAGTTGCAACTAGTTTCGTGTTTGTAGGGTTGTAGTTCCAAGTGGCACCGCAGGGGTTGGGGAAATAGGCATAGTGGCACGGTATACCAAGCGAGATCCATCCCGAGATGGGTTTGGGAACCCCCCAATCGCTTGGGGCTGAGCGACACCCCCCTTCCCTCGATGGAACCAATAGGCGATAAACCCGGATCGATACTTGTGTGGTTAGTCGTGTCCATTTCGCCTCGGGCCCCTTGAAGGTTTGGGTAATGACGGGTAAGGTATAATGGCAGAGCGTGAAGAAGTACACCAGGGTTTCATTATCTATTCAATAGCTGGATTCCTGGATATGGAAACTTGGACCCTTGCATAGTTCATAGACAAGGAAAGTGGATACTCCAAAATGCGCAAGATAGCATGAGTGCGGATGGCTTTTGAGGGAGACGGAGCGGATCCAAGTGGTGTATTGATATGGTGAAGATGTGGACCTGCGCCATCAAAGAGTTACTTAAAAGTTCGTGATAGCCACCACAAAGCTGGTTGTCAACCAAACTCCACCACCCCTTTTGATAATGATGCATGTGTAGTTAGTTTGATAAGTCTTTGAGTACAATTGTACTTTTATTTTATGTTTTTTGCAGAGATTCAGTCTTAGTAGTTCCGCGGGATTTATGTTTAGCTTGTTACCTCACACATCTTGTGCCCCAGATCTCGTAGATAGTCGCTTCTAAGTCTTTTTCATTTGTAGATGTCCAATTGAATATTAAGCTTCCGCTTGTGCTTGTTGTTGTATGTTTCATGTTGGGTCATGAGACCCATGTTTGTTATCTCGCCTCGAGCCTAATGAATAAATATTTGAGTCAGAGAGTTATGTTGTGATATGTTGTATTTAACATATTGAGATATTGTGTGTATGTTTGAAATGCTTGGTATGTGGGATCCCAATCTAGTTGTTTATCCTTGGCAGCCCTCATATGGGGAAATGTAGTCTAGTGCTTCCAATAGAGTGCACAGCCCGTTCACCGGAGACCTGCTAGCCAAAATACGCGGACACTTGATCCCGGATGTGTTTCATTCTTTATGTCTGTCCCTTCGGGAAATGTCACGGTGATATTCAGTCCGCTTAGTCACAGCCCGGGATACCGAGTCCTTAGCCCACAGCCCAATTCAACGTTGATGACCGAATGCTCATGTGATTCATGTATGCCTGTTCCCTGGGTTAGTGCTTGGTTCATTTACCCAATGTCCCCGAAGTTCTTTTATGGATGCTAGCGACACTATCAATACGGAGCCAAAGGCTAAACGGTCCCACATGGTAAGGCAAATTGGAATACCGGGAGGGCAAAGTGATAAGGAGGTGTTACCGCAGATCGATTGACTTGGAATCGGGTCCCGCAAAGGCATGGTTTGTTAAATGATTATGGATTGAATTGAAAAATGTTCTGAGCCAACTTGGAAACAAACATGATTGTCAACGATAATCAAAAGTTGAGACGGACATGGAATTAGATGGAGTCAAAAAAATGAAACAAGACACCGAAAATTGAAGGAATTGGAGATTTTGCAATAAATTTGTGCTATCCAATCCCGCCAATCCTATTTTTCAAGAGATTATAGTTCAAATGGAGTTGTTGATGGCTCCCATGATGTATGAGCCGATTACCAAAGGTATGTAATTTGTTATTTGTGTATGCTTTATTATCACCGCTGACTATAATGCCCAAGGGTTATCGGCTGTAATTTCTTTATTGTATAGTGTGGATTATTCTACCTTTCTATGCCTTGATCTTTTGTTGTATAGTGTATGCTGTTTGAGGTGATAGTATTGAGTAAGATAATTTTTTTGAATATGCTATATCGCTCAAACGGGGCCAACTCGCCTAATGGGCCTCTATGTCTCAGAGATCCATGGGCCTTCACGCCCGAGGATCCATGGGCCTTATGTCTCTGATGATCCATGGGCCTTCTCATCTCGCAGATCCATGGGCCTTTACGCCCCGCAGGTCATGGGCCTTCTACGAATCGCAGATCCATGGGCCTTCTACGCATGTAGGATCCATGGGCCGACTCATTTATGGGTCTTGTATCGTTTTTAATGGGCCGTAGAGATTTTATATGGAAATCGACGATTTATGGTTGACCATAACGGCCGTTAATAGTCAGATGGTGATGCAATGAAAATGGCCCAATGCACTAATTCGACCACAAACGGGCCGATTATAACGACGGCTGAATTTGCCAGTTCACCGTAAACGACAAAGAACGTCAAGTAACCGGAATCGCCGCAAATGAGCCAGAATACGTGGGGCCTCAAAGGCCTGGTTAATCAATGGAACGCCCAACGAATAACGCCTTACCGGGTATAAAGTGTTACACCGTTTATTACGGGCCGCCACCGCGGCCGTTATCGCAGAAGTAATACATCGCCATTACGCCGCTTTAACACGGGCCGCTAATGGGCCAAGAGTTACAAAGGGCCTCATATGGCTAAAGACGCTATGGGTCGTAACATCCCAAATTTTCAATTTGAATGACATTAGGTCATCATGCATATCATATTTTCTCGATTTTTCCGATCCTAGAAATTTCACGCAACTCAAGGACCTCGAGAGAGTTGAAGTTTCATTATTTTCATATTTGGGATTTTCCAAATTTTGAAAATAGGATCATTTGGATTTATTTAAATTATCTTCGTAAAGTTTTCCTATAAAAATATTTTGAGAGGGAATAATATGACTTTTCCAAACAATTAGGAAAAATGAAGATATTATAAATAAACCAAATTTGGTTTTGGAAGATTTATTTTGCTTAGGCAAAATGAGCATTTAAAAAAATTATGCATGTTTGTTGTTTTTAAAGTTCATTTTGTTCACTCATTTTTAGAATCGGGAAAATTTGTTTTATTTAATTTGGAGTTCATTTGTATTTTTTATTTCATTTGGTTTAAATTTTATTCAAAAAAATTGCTACTTCTCGACCGAGAGCCCTTACTAAGCCGCCCAGCCTCAGCCTGGGGCCATTCCTACCACCTCCTCTCTCGCTACCACCCCTCTTGTTCCACACAGACGCATACGCCCGGAGTCCCACTCCCCGGTCTGCGCCTCCTCGCTTCTCCTGCGCCTCGCCCCCTTTATAACCACCACCGCTTCTCTCTGTTCACCTCATTACCGACG
This sequence comes from Aegilops longissima, assembly GCA_021605205.1. Classification (NCBI taxonomy): domain Eukaryota; kingdom Viridiplantae; phylum Streptophyta; class Magnoliopsida; order Poales; family Poaceae; genus Aegilops; species Aegilops longissima. The sequence goes on along the minus strand of JAHIAM010017449.1, from coordinate 5,694 downwards.
GACGCCGAGCTCTGCCGGACCTTCGACTACGCCAAGAGAGCTAACGGAGGTCACCACTACCGATCCGGTTTCTAAACCGATCCGTTTTATTAAAAATTATGTGTCGGTTTTTTAAAAACCTAGATTTTATTTTTCGTTTTCTATTTAACGAACGCTCACCGAACCGTCTTTCAATGAACGCGCTCGTTGATTCGTTCGTTAACTAACGTCCGCTATTTAAACCGCTCGTCGCTTTCTTTAATCGGATTTAATCCGTTATTTTCCGATTGATTTTATCCGATTTTCAAACTGTTTTATTTCGCTGCTTATCGGAATCGTGATTCAAGCGCCTCGAGTTTCAGAACGAAACCGCCCTCACCCTACTTTCACAGAGTTTTGCCACTGTGAAATTTTGACCTAATTTCAGATTGCTAAACCGAGTCGTTTCCCTCGAGTTCGACTTTTGAGTTTATTTTGATTCGATTTTGCAACCAGGGTTCTTAAGTTGAACTTTCTCGGTTAGACCTTTATTCGAGATTTCGCATTAGATGAGTACTTATTGTATGCTTGTTGTTTGTCTCATGAGTAGATCACCTTGAGTGCGCCGCTTGTTACTTCAATCTCTAGGACTCAGATCATCGCAAGCAAGTAACACTTTGATCATACCTTCTATACCCAGCTTTTATGCATTAGATCTATTCTCAAACACTTGCATGATTAGGATCTAATTAAATTGTGGGTTTGGGAAGTAGATTGAGGTAGTACCATTACTGCTTTTACTTATGAAACCTTGGGAGTTACTTCACGCTTGCTTGTTCATGCCATGCTATGCTAGTAGACGGATTGGGTGAGTGAATATCCATGATGATGTGAGATTGTTAATTAATGGTTTATCTAAGGTGGCAACCTAAACACACACTGGGTGGATTGAGGCACCTGGTTTCCATCAGACTTGCCTCAGATTTCTTCTGGACCGCCACCTGTGCTCTAAGGGATCATAAGATTATTCAAACTGAACTTGCAGCCACAAGCCAATTATGGGCTCTCGCGAGTTGACTAAGTCAGTGAACTCTCACGGTAGGCTAGCTGATGTAGGGATGTAGGTTGGTACGGCTTCACCCACATGTAAGGTGCTAGCGCCTGAAGACTATGTCTCTGGCCATCCGCTTCTCAAACACCATGAAGTGCGAGAACCAAGCGAGGCGATCGAGTCTTGTGGGGAAAAGTGCAAACCTCTCGCAGAGTGTATAAACTAATCATGATTAGCCGGTCCCTGTTATGGACAATTTGAGTATCCTCGAATTGAATATCATGAATCTCAACATGTTACTTCTAATAAAAGTTATTGGGTTTTGATGAGTACTTTTAATTGGGATTGAGGATGTCTGTCAACCATTCTCAATGTTTAACAACCACCATGATAGTTAAATAAAATTATTCCTTGATGTAGGGAAAATCAGCTTTATGCAAACAAATCAGAGAGCCTTACCACCAGCCATATATGCATGTAGTGTAGGCTTATTTCTTCATTGTTTTATGTGTTACATTGCCAGATATTCCATGTGTCAATTCGCTGGCTGCAACTTTTCACGCTATGCACTTTTCGCATTTACAGTAAGGTGTTAGGTCGTGGTTCTATACTCAGGATGCCGCTGGAGTTGATGGACCGCTTATCTTCCAAGCCTTCATTATTATTAGATGGCCTTAAGCCATATTATTGTATTCGTTCCTTGTACAACGATGTAATAAGTGTGTGATTGCTACTCGCTATAAATCCTTCAAGCACTGTGGTGTCCAGACATCGATCCAGATGACACCGAGCACAGAGACTTGATCCATTTGATGCTGCTTACAGATCACTCTCTTCCCATTTTCTAACTCCTCATCTTTTCTACTCTCTTTAGGATGGCTATGACGCGAAGATCAAGTACACCCAACCGGATGAAGGCACACCTTTGGATTTCACTTGAAGGAAGTTACTAAGCACCAACATTGACTACCAAGCTTCACCGGACTTTCAACGCCACCATCAAGAGGAGCTACGAAGATTCATGCTCACGCTCCAGAAGGACATTCGCCCCAATCACCAAGCCTATAGATAGTGTTTTCAGGCACCAACTTGAGTCCGGAAAGAGCATGGCAGCTCACATCACCATGGGACGCATTGGAGAAGTTTATCAAGAAGACCTCAAGGACACCATCTACCAGATTTGGACGCCGAGATGACAACCGGACGCGCAACACCAAGAAGGATAGGTCCATTGCAGCTTCATCCAGAGTTAAATCAGCACATCCGACGCCAGAGAACCAAATGTGCAATGACATGTTGGAGTTGCGTAAGACAAAGGAAGGATCATCGAACTGGAAGAAGAACTAAAGACTACACGCAAGGACTACATGGACGAGATCGTAGCTCTGCAAGACACAATAACGATCTTAAGTACGATCAAGAACTCAAGAAGAAGTTGGCGCCAGAATGAAGACCAAGATGTCGAATACCCAATCGACTACATCAACATCGACGACACGATTCGGATCCAAGTGAACCCGACTTTGAAGACGGTCGAGTAGACATCATGGAGTCTTCCACCGTTCAAATTAGTAGAAGTCCCCACATATTAGTAGTATTCCTCCATGTAAACATTATAGTACACGACTTTTGCGATAGTTAGATCGCTGAAGCCTTGTTTGATTGAATGAAGTGATTTTGTGTGCATTTGCTCATGTGCATTTGGGTAGTGATTCTTAGACCTCATTCTATTCTACATTTCTTTCTTCTAAACCTATTCGATGCCTCCAGACGCGATTCCTGATTCGCTTTTTCCACCAGAGATCACCCAATTGATCCAGACAGTAATACCCGATTCAAACATTGGCACAACAACAACAACAACAACAACAACAACAACAACCCACCGCCACCACCACCCGGATCATCTGACTCGCTTCTTAGACTCAACCCGCGGTGTATTCCAAAGAGCACCGAGCCGATTGTAGCAGTATGACCGGCTCGCAAGATAGGAAGGAGCTACCATGCAGGATGCAGATGGAGAAAGAGTGAAGTTTGCAGACATCGCCTAGAAGGACCGCAGAAGATGGTGGGAGAATTTCAGCCACTTATCCCGAGACACCGCCACATGGGACCAGTTTCAAGAAGCTTTCAGACCGCCATGTTTCAGCAGGAGCATGGCTATGAAGAAGCGTGAGTTTCGAACTTACGCCAAGGAGGAAGGACTTGGCCAAGATGGGATGACTTTAGCAATTAGCACGTTATGCCCTGATGACGCTACATGATGCAAGCTAAACAGAGAAGTTTCTAGAAGGACTGAATGATGAGTTCAAGATGCCGTTGATGGTAGCAAGTTTCAATAACTACCAGGAGTTAGTAGACCGAGCCTCATGATTGAAGGAAGCAAGAAGAATTGAGAACTGCAAGGAAGTATGGACAAGGGAAGTATAACTCGATCCCAAGAGCCTCATATACCCCTAAATCAGAATTCAGCCAAGATACCCATGGAGGAGGTAATTCTGATAACCATAATGGCACCAAGAATGGGAACGGAATGGAGGAAGCAACGGACAGAACCGCACCAACCCGCTTTACACCATCCAAGGTAGACTGAGTCACATTATTTGCTTTAAGTGCCGCAAGACGGCACTATGCAAATGATCGCCCGTATAGCGTAATGGAAATGGCAATGGAAGCTCGAAAGAAGCCCAACCTCTCAACAGGGGACAAGTGAACCACATTGATGTGGAGGAGGTTGAAGATCAGCCCGATGCGAATCGTAAGTTTTTGGTTAAGTCATTTATCGCAGCTTGTTCTTTTCGACATCGTGCATCGATTCATACATATCAAGGGATTTGTGGATAAGTACAAGTTACCAACCCAAGCCCTTAGGTCACCCATGCTAGTAACCTCACCCGAGCAGAGTACATGGCTAGTAAATGGTGTGATCGATCGCCACTAAGGATTGGACACTATGTTTTCCCTCGCACCTAATAGTTCGGAATCCCAAGGATTGATGATATTAGGATGGATTGGTTATCAAAGTATGGAGGAAACATAGATTGTACCACAAGGTCAATTTTGCTCACCACACCGTAAGGAAGAAGGATTAATGTATCACGACGAGCCGAGGAGAGCACAAGTTAATTGCTTATCGTGAGTGGTAAGGAAGAAGTACCAGTGGTAAAGGATTATCCCGATGTATTTCCTAAGAGTTGCGTGAATGCCGCCGGATAGAGACATTGAGTTTTTGATCGAGCTGTTGCCGTGAACAGGCCCGATATCGAAACGACTCAGCAGTGATGCCCGCAAAGGATTTGGCGGAAATCAAGAAGCGATTAAGGAACTATTGGATAAAGGTTTTATTCGCCAAGTTCTTCACCTTGGGGATCACCCGTATTGTTAGTGGAGAAGAAGGATGGATCTTTGAGAATGGTTGTTGATTACCGTGGATTGAATGAAGTGACAATCAAGAACAAGTACCACTACCTATGATAAATGATCTGCTTGATCGCTTGCAAGGAGCCAAAGTGTTTTCTAAGATCGACTTTGCATCGTGGTACCATCGCTAAAGATTCGGGAGCAAGACATACCCAAGACAGCTTTACCATTAGATATGGACTGTATGAGTATACCGTTATGTCATTTGGACTGACTAACGCCAGCCTATTTCATGAACCGATGAACAAAGTGTTTATGGAGTTTTGGACAAGTTCGCGTGGTGTTCATTGATGACATTTTGATTTTCTCAAGAATGAAGAGGAACACAAGGAACATTTGAGATTGGTTTTGGAGAAACTAGGAACACCAGTTGTATGCCAAGTTCAGCAAATGTGAGTTTTGGTTAGGAAGTTGATTTCTTGACATGTTATATCCGGAGAAGGGATAGCAGTGACCCCACAAAAGTTGAGACCAGAATCTAAGTGGGAAGCACCAACGACAGTTGAGAGATTCGAGTTTTGACTCGCAGGATACTACCAAGATTCATTGAGAATTTCTCAAGGATTGCAAAGCCTATGACTGTAATTGTTGAAGAAGGAAAACAAATTCATATGGACCGAGGACTGTGAGGCAAGTTTTCGAGAGTTGAAGAAAAGATTGGTTACCTCACCAGCTTTTGATATTGCCAGATCAAACTAAGGATTATGAGGTGTATTATGCACGCTCACGCCGAGGACTTGGAGCAAGGCTTATGCAGGAAGGAAGAGTTGTTTCAGATGCTTCACTGACAACTTAAGCCCCATGAGTTGAATTATGCCACTCATGATTTGGAGTTAGCAGCCAGTCATGCCTTGAAGACGTGGAGACATTTTCTCATTGGAAATCATTGTGAAGTATATACGGATCACAAGAGTTTGAAGTACATTTTCACACGTAAGGAGTTGAATCTCGATGAGGAGATGGTTAGAGCTAATCAAGGATTATGATATGAGATTGCATTATCACCCGAAAGGCTAATGTCAGAGGCATTTATTGAGCCGTAAGAGCCACGCCAATACCCTAATGATGGGAGAAATACCCAATGAGTTAGCCGAGGACCTTCGAGAGCTATGTTTGGAAATAGTTCCAGAGGCTATGTAGCAGCATTGGAGATTCATGACATCGATGGACAAAATCGAGAAGCCCAAAAGGCGATAAGGAAGTTGCCTCTATAAAGGAGAAAATGAGCAAAGGAAAAGCTAAAGGATTTCGTGAGGATGAGCAAA
>JAHIAM010017446.1:0-10077 GCA_021605205.1 Aegilops longissima | reverse complement strand
CCAATTTTGTGCTCATTCCTTGGGCAGAACCATTTATCATCCGTGTGTGTTTCCGGCCATTCTTTGCTATTGGTCCATTTGTTTCACTTATGTAATTTGTGAATCTCTTTCAAAGATTATTGACTCTTTGCTAACATTTTGCATTAAATTTTGTGCCACTATCCTCACCGAGCCCTCCATAAGCTTTACTTGTGTAGGTGTGAGAACCGACAAGGATTGGTACCAATAGTGCTATTTCATTGTCCGATTTGGGTGAACTTGATTCATTTTCAAAGATCGGTCAAGGTACATTGGTATAAGTTCTTCTTTCTCCCACTCATATTTGCTCGAGTCTTGTGATGGATAGGCAAGGCATTTCATCTCCGGTCTTCAACAACAACGACGGCGTGAACAACTACATCACCAAAGCGCTCTTCGATTCACAACGACAAGTGCAAAGCACACAATCAAGATTGTGAGAGCGATCGAGAACATCTCCATCGACATTCATCATCCGGCAAGGAGAAGGGACTACTTAAGAAGCTTGCGCATAAAGAGGGAGCAAGATGCAAGGATGGAGGAGATTCGGTCTTGATCAAGTCTTCTTCCCTTCGCATCTTCAAGACGGCGACGCTCGCCACAAGTCTCGAGCGCTGAAACGACGCAAGTGCAAATCGCCCTCGCCCACATCTACATGGCGACCACCATCACGCTCGGATCAACATCGCCATGAAGGGCAAGTCACCTCAAGCATCATGTGCAAGACGATGACGAACGACATCTACTACGAGCTCAAGCACTACAACGACACCATCATGTTGAAGATGCTCCAGCGCAAGTGCACAAGTCCCAACATGCCCTACTTCACGCCAAGTCCAAGCTTCAAGAGCACAAAGAAGATCGCGAGACACTCACCACCAAGACGGCGCTTATGGCTACATCAACCACTTCGCATCTTCGCCAAGTGTTCTCAAGGCATCTTCGCCTTTGACGCACGCATCTTCGCCTTACTTCCCACTAGTACGCCACAACGACTTCATCAAGTCCAAGGCAACTACCACGAGCGAGGGTGACACTTCCATCTTCTGAAGCCCCCAAGGAAGATGTGATGTAGGGCAGAACCCTAGTTGACGATCTTTCACGCTTGAGAGAATCCTCACGAGGAACACGAAGAACGAAGCTGAAGAACACGAGGGAAAACACGGGAGAACGAGAGAGATCACTCAACCGACAAGAAAACGATCACACAAGTGCTAGATTATCAAACACATAGAGTGGCACAAGATTCAAGGACAACAAAGGGTAGGATACAAGGTAGCCGTTTTCTCCGAGAGGAGGTCTTGAGGGGTCCACCTAGGAGGGGGTCTTGAATACGCTTGGGGATCTTCTCCGAGAGGTCCCGATCTCAAGGAGAAGTAGCATGGATGAGCAAAGGCTCACACCAAATATGAGCAAATCCAAAGCTAACCCTAGAAAGGATGAGGGAAGGTCTATTTATAGTCTAGGACCTCCAAGGGGTGTTGGGGCGAAGAGTACATGGGCTCCCTCGACACGCTGCACGCAGGGGCGGTAGTATCGCTATGGCGTAGTACTGCCAGCTGTAGTACCGCCAGTGGCGAGTACGCCGACGCTGCTCGATTCCCCGGAGGTGTCGGTTTTATGGAAGTAGGTCGGATGGAGAGCGGTAGTACCGCTGATTCGGCTCTGGCCAGTATGCTTGGCTTGAGCGGTAGCTGCGCTACGGCGGTAGTACTGCTTGGCTTGAGCGGTAGTACCGCCCTCCTGGACTCGCAGCCTCTCTTGCTCTTGGTGTCCCTCTTGGCTGCAGCTTCCTAGGTTGGTTCCTTGGTACCTAAGCATGCACAACATTCCGATTGAGGTAGTAGCCATGTCTCGAGAGGGTCATATGATATTTCAGAGGAGAGAAGTCACTCGTCTCGAGAGCTCGAGCTCGTGTTCTAGTCATGGGTCCTTGGCTCTTGATGAGACGGTTTGGATGCATGGGATGATCGGGATGCTCCGCATCATCTCCCCTTGGGAGAGATCCGACTCGGATCAAAAGCTTCATCTCCATGGAAAGGTGCGAGGTCCTTGACGTTGAAGATGTCGCCACGCTGTACTTGTCACGAGGTATGTCGATCTTGTAAGCGTTGTCGCTAGAAGCGTTAGTACCTTGAAAGGTCCATCGGCTCGAGGGAGGAGTTTGACTTATGCTTTTGGGGAAGCGGTCTCATGAAGGTGTAGCCACACTAGATCACCAATGTTGAAGACGATGGGTTGCTTGTTGGCGTGAGCTTGTTTGTTACGCTGTACTTGGCGCCGATGGTGTGCCTTGTATCTCGCGCATCTTCTTGATGTAGCTTGCTGCTCATTTGCATCCATGTTGGTGCGCTTGGAGAGGAAGTGGTAGAATGTCCAATGGGGACAACGGGTTGAAACCAGAGACGACCTCAAGGGGACTTGCCGGTAGTTGAATGTCTTGCACGATTGTAGGCGCATTTCATGATGGTAGACATGCTTCCCACTCCTTGATGTTCTTCTTGATCAAGACACTAAGTAGAGTGGATAGTGTGTTCGTCACCTCCGCATTGCCGGTTTGAGGATGGTATGCCGAGGAGAACAAGAGCTTGATTCCTAGCTTGGCACATAGGGTCTTCCAAAAGTAACTCAAGAACTTGACGTCAACGATCGGAGATATTGTCTTTGGTACGCCATGGAGTCGCAAGATTTCCCTACAAAAGAGATTTGCAAATGTGAAGCATCGCTCATCTTGTTGCAAGGAATGAAATGTGCCATTTTAGAGAATCTATCCACAACAACAAAGACGGAATCCTTGCCATTTTGAGTCCTAGGCAAACCAAGTACAAAATCCATACTAATGTCTTCCCATGGTTGATATGGAATAGGAAGAGGCATATAAAGACCATGAGATTGAGCTTTAGACTTAGCTTATGCACATGTGTAGCATCACAGGAAGCGTGAGACGTCATGAACATCTTGGGCCAAAAGTAGTTGTTGGAGAGCGCGAATGTCTTGTCACGTCCAAAGTGTCCCATGAGGTCCGCCCATGAGCCTCTTGCAAAAGGAGCAAACGAAGAGAAGACTCGGAATGCAAAGTTTGTTAGCTCTCATAAGGTAACCATCCTTGATGTAATATTGTTCCCAAGACGTAAGGCCAAACACTTAGCATAAGGAGAAGCAAAAGATGGATCATGCTCATACAAGTCTTTTATATGCTCAAACCAATAACATTCAACTCAAGTTGAGTGACAAGCATGTTTATGCGTGAAAGCGCCACGACAACTACATTTTCTTTACCCTTAATGTACTTGATCACATAAGGAAAAGATTCAATGAATTCACTCCATTTGGCATGACGCTTGTTCAATTTAGTTTGACCTTTGAGGTACTTAGCGCTTCATGATCGGTATGGATGACAAACTCATGCGGTCTAAGGTAATGTTCCCAAACATGTAGCACACGACTAAAGCATACAATTCTTTGTCATAGATGGGATAATTGTTGAGCACCGAGAGTTTTTCACTAAATATGCAATGGCTCGCTTTTTCTTGCATTAAAACTCCGCCAATTCCGCACCACTTGCATCACAATGAACCTCAAAAGTTTTGTCAAAATTGGGCAAAGCAAGAATCGGAGCATGAGTAAGCAAAGACTTGAGCTCATCAAAAGCGTTGATTGCAAAGTTCCCCAAACAAAGGGAGTATTCTTCTGCTCAAAGCATGCAAAGGAGCGCAATTGTGCTAAAATCTTTCACAAAGCAGATAGAAACCCGCAAGACCAAGAAAACTTCGACTTGTTGCAAATTGGTGGGTTAGCCAAGTTTTGATTGCTTCAATTTTAGATTCATCAACATGGACACCTTTGAAGAAACAACAAAACCCAAGAAAACCACTTTGTCGACTCAAAAGTGCATTTTTCAAATTTGCATAAAGGCTTTCTCATTGTAAGAGTTTGCAACACGATTTTACATGATTGAAGTGCTCTTCATGGTTTTGCTAAACACAAGAATATCATCAAAGTAAACCACAACAAAGACTCCAATATAAGGACGGCTACATGATGCATAAGACGCATAAAAGTACCGGAGCTTCCGAAAGACCCATAGGCATCACTAACCACTCATATAAACCAAATTTGGTTTTGAAAGCAGTTCCATTCATCACCCTCTTGTATGCGATTTGATAATAGCCACTTTTAAGATCAATTTTGAGAAAAGTTGGCTCCACTAAGTTCATCAAGCATGTCATCTAAGCGAGGAATGGGATGCCTATATCGAACGGTAATAGCATTGATAGGTCTACAATCTACACAAGCGTGAAACTTCCATCGGGCTTAGGCACAAGAATAACCGAACGGCACAAGGGCTTAGGCTTTCACGCATATGACCGCTTGTCGATGAGTTGTTGTACTTGCCGCTGAATCTCCTTGGTTTCTTCCGGATTGACTCAGTATGGAGCTTTGTTTGTAGCGCGCCCGGATGAGGTCGATTCGATGCTCAATGCCTCAAGAGGAGGTAGACCCGAGGTAGCTCATCGGGAAAACATCTTGAAATTCCTGCAAAGAGATTGAAACACCAAAGGTAGCTCGTGAATGGTGTTAGTTTTGGTTCTCCATCCTTGCACACAAGGACAAAGTGCATCACACTGATGGGTGCTCACACACTTCTCTCATCTCACTTTTGGTGGCAAATAGAATGAGGTTTTTCTCTAGGCTAAGAGTCTCTCAAATTTGGCTTGTGGCTCTCACTCACTTTTGGGTGGATCACTTTTCACTCTTTTCTATGATGTGGGCTTGCTTGTGCTATCACTTGACTAGGAGACATAGGTCGAGCACATACTCCTTCCCTTTCATCTTGAAGCTATAGTGATTGGTTCGCCCATTGTGGATGACACCACCCGAATTGCCATGGTCCATCAAGAAGGAGGTGGCAAACGGTCATTGGGACCACATCACACCCAAAGTGTCTTCATAAGCACCAATTTTGAAGGAGACTTGGACCGATGCCGACCAGATAGTGCCGAGTCACTTAGCCATTGAACCTTGTAGGTGTGGGTGCTTCCTTCGACCAATTGTAGCTTGGAGCATAGTTCTTCACTTGCCAAGTTGTCGCAACTACCACCATCGATGATGACCTTGATGGACCGGCCCATTGATGCCGGGCTTTTGTGTGGAAGATGTGGCATCGCTGGTCTTCTTCTTGTTGATGTTGAAGAGTCAAGACCTTGAGACAACGAGAGCGGGCTCAATCCTCATCACAAAAGACTTGATCATCTTCATCTTCATTCACTTGCCTGCATGGCCACTTGCTCAAGGGCTTCCATTTCTCTTCACCATAGAGTCATATGTGCCATCGCTTGAGGATCATGGTGCGCTTTGTTGGTCATTCAGATGACTTGTGGCCTCGCCGCAAGTGAAACACTTGAAGGAGCTTGTCTTGATGGTCTCATCGGCTCGGAGAGAGGATGAAGCACGCGGCTTGAGGTTGCTTGTAGTAGGAGGAGGACGACTTGAACTTGTCGATGTCTTCTTGTAACTTGACTTGTCGCGCTTTTGAAGGAAGCTTGGTTGGTGTAGATGTTGGAGGAGTCTGAAGCTTGATTGTTGGGGAAGCCGAGGTCTTGGATGAGTACATGATTTGAAGTCATCTTGCACTTGCTGCCCGCCTTTGTAGCTTGATGCACGAGCTCAATGAGGGATGAGTATGGTTGGAAGTCGGCGATCTTCTTGATGGGATGATTGAGTCCGCTCAAAAACGTGCATAGTTTGCTCATCCCTTCCTTGACATTGGCTCAATCATGGCTATCTCCATCTCCTTGTAGTATTCTTCAACGCTTTTTGTTCCTTGCTTGAGTAGTTGGAGTTTCTGAAGAGGTCGGTTGTAGTAGGTTGGCAAAAACGTGTCGCATGACATCCTTCATTTGAGCCCAAGTGGTGATTGAGGTTCACCTCTTGCTTGTCGTGGGCTCAATGATTTGTTCCCACCATATGAGCACATAATCTTGGAACTCAAGTGATGCCATAGCGATTTTCTTCGCTCATCGTAGTTGTCAAACGGAAGATTTTGTCAACCTTCAATGCCCATGAGAGGTAGTCTTCGGGTCATTGCTTCCATTGAACTTTGGCATGGTGAATTTTAGCTTGCGAGGCTGTTTTCATTGTGTTGTTGGCGATGTTGATGATGACGCCCTTGACGGGATTGTAATCGCCTTCATGTTGCTTTGGCGGAGGAAGACCATGATCAACTTGTTTTGTTGAATTTGATGTTGAGGTGGAGCTTGACGAGCTTGTGGAGGAGCTTGAGGAACTTGACGTTGTACATGAGGTTGGTAGTTCCTTCCTGGATTTCTTCTCGGGGCTTCCTTGATTGCGCTTGTCATTGGTGCTGGCGGATCTACTTGATTCTTGAAGGGCACGCTGCTCAAGAGCTTGCGCTTCACGCTATTGTTGTTGAAGACGCGAGCCTGGCGCCTTGTTCGCCTTTGGTGACGACGGTTTTCTTCCTCTTGTTGGCGAGAAGACGTTGTCGTTTGGGCTTGAGCAAAAGCCCTTGGTTTGATTGAGGACGAGGAACTTGATCATCAACTTGCTCTTGTGAATGCTTGCATGTAGCGGTTGAGATGCATGATCTTGGCTGCGCCGTCAAGAGTGTTCATGACGTGTACTTGAGTCGAGAATGTGTCGGAATGTCGACCGAGCGTCGCCTTTGATGATGAAGAAGGAATGATGCCGCTTTCCATCAACGCGGATCTCGGCCCATTCTTGCATCATTCTTCCTTGTGAGCCTCGAACTTGTTGTCGGTAGTCTTTGTACGCTGTTCGGAGAGTCGCAAGTCGGTGGCTAGGTTGTCGATGCACGCCATTGCTTGTTGTTCTTGGTGCAACGTCCAGTACCAAAGAGGTGGCTCTTGGTGACGATGAGGACATGTCGCCGCCTTTTCGATGAAGAGGGTTGGTAGAAGAACTTGGCCTATCCATCATTCCAAATAAGATGAGTGGTAGAACGGAAAAGAACTTATACTAATGTACCTTTGACCGATGTTGAAAATGAATCAAGTTCACTCAAATGCGGACAATGAAATAGCACTTGGTACCGATTCTTGTCGCTCACACCTACACAAATAAAAGCTTATGGTGGAGCTCGTTAGGATGGTGGCACAAAATTTGATGCAATTGTAAGTGAGACTCAATAAAGTTGAAAAGATTCGCAAATCGCAAATGTAACAAGTAGACCAAGCAAGTAGTGGTACACGGAAACACACACAAAATAGATAAGTGGGATTGTGCAAAACCAAAAGTGAGCCAAAATGTGGAAACCACTAGAATGCTCTTGTTGCACAATACTAGAGAGACGCTAGCACGATTGCAATAAAAGGCGGATACGGAACTTGTGCACAACCTATTAGGCAAAATGCAACGATCTCTATCCCAAGTATGCTATATGTATGATATTTCTGCAATGATCCAAGATGATCGGATATGACAATCTTAATGTTGTATGATGCTATGGTTCTTGCTTATAAGCTCTTTGCTTATCTTTCCTCTTTGCTTAAAAGCTTGGGTGGCTTCTTCACTTTTGAGCTCTTTTCTTATGCAAACTTCATGAACCAAGATAGCAATTGGTATTATGACAACATTGTGACACAAGTTGATCTCAAGATATGCACCACTTTGGTATGCTATGTATGCTATGGAGTATGATCACTGACAAGTCACGCTGCGGCAATACCATGGCTAGTCTCGGGGTAAGCAACGCAAAAGTAAGGCTATGTGGTTATCAATGCAATTAGAGATGACAAAGATGTCGCCGAGGTTACCGCCCTTGACGATGATGAGTCCTTGCCAAGATGAGCGGTGGTGATGTTGACGGAACTGCACTTATATAGCCGAAACACAATAGGACACGGAACCACAACTCAAATTCTCAAAGACCAAAAGCGAAAATGTGGTAGCGGAAAGTGGAGGTGGTATAGCGATGATGTGGTTTAAGCCCTAGGCAAAGATGCCGGTTCGGAAAATTTGATGGTGTCAAAAGGTGGTGAAACCAAGGTGAGGACTTCCACGCCGATAGCTTCAAACGAGCCAAAGAACACTCAAATCGGAGTTCGGAGGAAAAGTTATGATGAAAATGGAAAGTTGGGGTGAATCGCCGTGGCGGTAGTATCCGAGAGGGCGGTAGTACCGCTCGGTCGGGATTTTTCGACTATTTCTGAACGGGCTGGCGAAGTGTGCGTTTTGGGTAGTACCGCTTAGGAGGGCTAGAATGCCACAGCGGTAACCTTAGGAGGGCTAGTACCGCCCGGATTTTCGATTGTTCAAACGGTTATGCGATTTTGGGGAAATGGGTGATTTGGGTCAAATTTGATGGATTTATGGATGGAAAGAGGTGAAACTTGGGAGATGCTAGATCGACTAAACCAAGCAAATCCACGGATCAAAATCAACAAAATTTCATCACACTAACAAATCACAAAAAATTTGGGGCTATTTTTGTGGGGAATTTTCGAATTAGGACAAAACAACAAAATCAAGCTAGAAAAAGAGGGTAGGGGCTCCAATAACGTGATCAACGTGGCTCATGATACCATGATGATGTAGGGCGAACCCTAGGTTGCGATCTTTCACGCTTGAGAGAATCCTCACGAGGAACACGAAGAACGAGCGGAAGAACACGAGGAAAACACGGGAGAACGAGAGAGATCACTCAACCGACAAGAAAACGATCACACAAGTGCTAGATTATCAAACACATAGAGTGGCACAAGATTCAAGGACAACAAAGGGTAGGATACAAGGGTAGCCGCTTCTCCGAGAGGAGGTCTTGAGGGGTCCACCCTAGGAGGGGGTCTTGAATCCGCTTGGGGATCTTCTCCAGAGGTCCCGATCTCAAGGAGAAGTAGCCAAGTGGATGAGCAAAGGCCTCACAACCAAATATGAGCAAATCCAAAGCTGACCCTAGAAAGGATGAGGGAAGGTCTATTTATATTCTAGGACCTCCAAGGGGTAAGTTGGGGAAAGAGTACATGGGCCCTACCGACACGGACGCAGTGGGCGGTAGTATCTTTTATGGCGTAGTATGGCCAGCGGTAGTACCGCTTGGGGGCGGTAGTACCGCCCGACGCCTGCTCGATTCCTGGAGGTGTCGGTTTTATGAAGTAGGTTGGATGGAGAGCGGGTACCGCTTGTTTCGGCCCGGTAGTATCATTGGCTTGAGCGGTAGTACCCGGTAGTACTCGCTTGGCTTGAGCGGTAGTACCGCCCTCTCGACTCGCAGCCCTTCTCTTGCTCTTGGTGTCCCTCTTGGGCTGCAGCTTCCTAGGTTGGTTCCTTGGTACCTAAGCATGCACAACATTCCAGATTGAGGTAGTAGCCATCTCGAGAGGGTCATATGATATTTCAAGAAGGAGAGAAGTCACCTGGTCTCGAGAGCTCGAGCTCGGTTTAGTCATGGGTCCTTGCTCTTGATGAGACGGTTGGATGCATGGGGATGATCGGGATGCTCCGCATCACCGAGATGGGACATTCTTCGGTCATGGAGACGAGCCACGAGGTGCCACATCATATGGGCCTCCAACACCAAGACGGGAAAGACGGTCGAAAGCAAGGGCCATCCCTTCGACCACGGCGACGAGGCCAACCTCTTCAACAACATGAAGACGACGCCCACATTGACCTCATATCGAGCAAGCTACGAACTGCCGATGGAGACATTTGCACCTACATTCTCCGCACCACATATGTCGAGATGCCCCATGCCAATGTGAGGAGAGCCACCACCCCATGAGTGACATGAGGACTCCACCATACGTGACATTGAGAGCATTTCCTATGAGATGATGAGTGTGACCACCACTAGCCCAACATGAGAGCATGCCACACATCCTATGTGAGGTTGAGAGCCATTTGAGTGACTCCACCAAGCATACGAATGAGAGCATCATATTGAGAGTGAGTGAGCCACAACACTTAGTGAGTGAGGTAGTGACACGGCACATGAGGCCACTATAATTTCTAACGACTTAACCTCTACCCTAGTGTGTTTTCTTTTGGTGCTAGGTCTCCTACATGATTAAGCCATCC
>JAHIAM010017445.1:0-18195 GCA_021605205.1 Aegilops longissima | reverse complement strand
AAGATGAGGAAGATCGCTTGTAGGACTTGATGAGGGATTTGATCTCCTCCATTTTAGCTTGCATCTTGGCGTCGTAGTTGTTGTTCGTGGCATCGAACTCGTCGTTGTTGTTGTAGACCGAAGGTGAAATGCCTTGCCTAGCCATCACAAGACTCGAGCAAATATGAGTGGGAGAAAGAGAAGAACTTATACCAATGTACCTTGACCGATGTTGAAAATGAATCAAGTTCACTCAAATGTGGACAATGAAATAGCACTATTGGTACCAATCCTTGTCGGTTCTCACACCTACACAAGTAAAGCTTATGGAGGAGCTCGGTGAGGATAGTGGCACAAAATTTAATGCAAAGTGTTAGCAAGAGTCAATAATGTTGAAAGAGATTCACAAATTATAAGCGAAACAAGTAGACCAATAGCAATATGAGGCACACGGAAACACACACACAGATAGATAAATGGGGCCGTGCAACCAAGGAATGAGCTCAAAATGTGGAATCCACCAAAACGCTCGTGTTGCACAACTCAAGAGAGACGCTAGCACGATTGCTCAATAGGCGGATACGACACTTGTGCAGAACCTATAAGATGCAAAATGGATAAACTTTCTATCCCAAGTATGCTATATATGTATGGTTCCCGGTGTTTCTCACACAATGATCCAAGATGATCAAGTATGATACCATATGATATATTTGGATGCTATGGCTATTGCTTACAAGCTCTTTGCTATTTCTCTTTCTTTTGCTTAAAAGCTTTATTTCTTTTTTTTTCTATGGCCACTTTGCACAATGCACAAACCAAGATAGCAATTGTGTATATGCGGGAACAAACTTGAGACACAATGGGTGATATGATACCAATATGATATGGTATGGTATGTAATGTGATGAGGACATCAATACCATTGTTACACCCACAGCCCCTGCTGCGATACATACTGGACCAATTACTAGAGCTCGCGCACGCCAATTGAATTATCAGGTACTTTCGTTTCTTGGTAACGATTCTAATGTTCATGAGAAATTGATGCTGCCTAAATTGGATACATTTGTTTTGCTTACAAATGAAGGGCCTACCATGGACAAGAAAGATGAACCTTGGAGCAAGTTCAAGCATGGAGATGTTGGCATGCGCAAGGGGAACAAGAACGGGGTTACAAGTGATGATTCCAGGACTTTGAAGCCACCCTAATGAGTGCATGAGGCCTTGGACGAAATATACAAGATGCCACTTCATAATATTCGCCCATAGGCTATTTTAGGTGCTGCGTCACCTTATTATTGGGCCAGGCCCATGTAATTTCGAAATACTTAAGTATAGGCTGTTTTAGAGTCCGTATGTGTGGGGAAACAAGAGTTAGGGTTGGTTTCGACCCCTCCCTCAAGGGCCACGAAATTCCTCCTCTTCCTCCATATATACAGCCCTTAGGCGTCGTTTAGACTTTGGGTTTTGTTTAGATTAAAAGTTCGCCATAGCTGCAACTTCGCGCGTTTCGCTTGTGTTCAACGACTGCACAAAGCGTCACAGAACCCCACCTTGATCAATAAAGCTTTCATCTTATATTCGCAATATCCAGATTGCAATCTCAGTTTCTTGCTTGTTCTTCGTTTGCTCGCAGGAAATGCACCCTCGTGGTCGTTTGATCGTGCTCGGCGTGGTCAATAACCTCTCGGCGTTGGTTTAGCGATTGCTAAGGCGCGACGTCCTCGCACGTTCGTAGTCGGATCGTCAAAGTCGACTTCCTGCAAAGCGGAAACCACATCTCATCGAAAGATGGGACACCTTTGCCTCTATCAAGTGGTATCAGATTTCCAGGTTGCTCGGTGAGATTTTACAGTTTTTCGTAGTTTAGATCGAGTCTGTTCTTCATACCTATAGTCCACGAAAAAGCCACAAAAAAAAATTAGGGTTAGTTCATCATATCCGAACCAATCTGAGCCTTTGCATAATCTTTTTAGGGTTTTGCTTTGTTGAATCTGCGGGTGCATCGTCGTGTCAAGTTGCTGGTCTTAGAGTCTAGTCTTTTAGAGTTTCGAGTTCTGGTCATAAGTTGTCACGCCGCCGCCGCACCGTCATCATCGCCTTGCCATCTACCACCATTGCTTATCCGCCACCGCTCTGAATCCGTATCCATATACCACCACCGCTACCATATACCACCACCGCTGTCATATACCACCACCATATATCCACCACCAATCCGAGTTCCTTGCATATTAGGTTTGTTTTCGAGATCCATCTAGTTTCCGATTTGTGTTTTCCTTGCCGGAGTAGGTTTCTTCTCATATTAGCTTTGTTTTCGAGATCCATCTAGTTTCCGATTCGTGTTTCCTTGCCGGAGTAGGTTTCGAAAAAAAAAGAGTCCGAAACCACCTCCGTTTAGGCCCAAAATTTTCCGCGCACTTGTCGAAAAATTTTCGGCTATCCTATTTTTCGGTGTTTCTAAGCGTATTGAGACAGTCGCCATTATAGAAAGTTTTTTGACCCGTTTCAGTTTTGGGTCCGGCAATTCGAAAAAAAAAAAATTTTTGGTCGAAAAATTTCGTGCCCATCCCGTCGGTTTGACTGGGAAGAGTTTTGAGACACTCGCCATTATAGTGATTTTTCGCAAAAAAAAAGGAGCAGCGCAAAAAAGAAAAAAAAAGCGCAAAAAAAAAAGTGCGAAAAAAAATTATTCCAGAGTGTGCTTTTCCGTTGTTTCCGTGCAGCGCCGTGATTTTGTTAGTGTTCTAGGCTCGCGTCTCTAGCACGGTCTAGCCTAGGACCAAAGACAAGATCATCGTTGAGCGTTTATTCAACTTTGCATCTCTGAATTGATTATTGCTGACCCTTTTGCTACCATATTATAAGCCTTCCCAGCTCCTCATACATCTACATCGTGCGTTTGACTCTCCCCGTAATCGCTCTGTCCAAGCTTTGAGAGTTTTGACTACATCGGTTGCCGATCACCGCTTCTTCTTTGGGTAAGAACTGGTAAGAATTTGAGATTTGCTTGACGGATTTGTGATCGTCCACCACACCACCACCACCACTTCCTAGTAGTCTGTCAATCATATTCTTGTGTGTTTCTATTGCTGCTAACCATGGCAGGATCACAAGCCGACGTGGTCGACCGGGAGAACATGACAAACAAAGCGCTACATGATAAGTTTCAACAAATGATGAGTGGGCAGGTGGAAGATGTGCTAAATAGATTTGAAGAGGCCATGGAGAAGATAGATGGCATTGAGAAGGCGTTCGAAACAAAGCTCGATAACAAGTTTAATGAATTGCTCGCGCGTCTACCACCACCACCACCGGCTGCACCTAACTCACCTCTACTACAACAACAAGGACTACCTCCACATCGTGAAACAGCCCTCCGCCGAGCTTCCCGTGTTCCTCTTCAGCCTGGCCAAGCTGCTGGTGCTGCTGTTGATACTTCTGTGGCTCCTGCTGCTGCGGTGGGGGAGGATGATTATGTAAGAGCTTACGAGGATGAGGTTGATCAACATCAGAACTACGTGCAACCACCAGCACCACAACCACCAGGTCGTCCACATGCAAATAATGGCAATGTTCGGGCTCCCCTTCAGGTACGAGATCATGACCATCTCCCTAAACTGAAATTGAATATTCCACCATTTGAGGGTAGATATGTTCCTGATATATATCTTACTTGGGAGTTAGAAACTGAACAACGATTTACATGTTTACAATATCCTGAGGAGAGACGTGTTCCTGCTGCTGTTTGTGCTTTCACTAGCTTTGCATGTGTTTGGTGGTCTGAACATTGTAGATTATATCCTGTTCCAGCTAATTGGGCTGCTTTGAAAACTGCTATGCGTACTCGTTGGGTTCCACCATATTATCAGCGTGAACTACTTCAAAAATTGCAGCGCTTAAGACAAGGAAAAATTCGTAGAAGAATATTATCGGAATTACAAACTGGCTTGATTAGATGTGGTATTGTTGAGGAGAATGAAGCTATGCTTGCACGTTTTACGGGTGGATTAAATAGAGAGATTCAGACCATTCTAGACTATAAGGATTATAATAATATCACTCGATTATTCCATCTTGCTTGTAAAGCTGAACGTGAAGTGCAGGATCGATGTGCCTTGGCGCGACTAACTTTTCTGCAGGTCGACCTTCATCATGGACACCAAGTGCATCATCTACTTCCACACGTTCTACTACACCGCACCTCCTCGGCTGCCACCTCCAACCGTGATACAAGAAAGCAGGCACAACCACCACTATCTCGCCAAGAGTACACTGCTGGGCCTACACAGAGCTCTTCTTCTTCCATGGCGTCAACAGGGCACACAAGTGATATTATTTGTCGTCGTTGTAAGGGAAGAGGACATTTTATGAGAGAATGCCAATCTCAGCGTGTGATGATTGCTACCGAGGATGGTGGTTATGAGTCTGCTAGTGACTATGATGAAGAGACTTTGGCTCTTATTACACATGAAGAACACGGTGGAGATGATTCGATCTTGAGACGCAATACATGGCTGCTTTGAAGATGCCGACAGTATGAATGTTTAGTTGCTCAACGTGTTTTGAGTGTGCAGGTTACACAAGCTGAGCAAAATCAGAGGCATAACTTGTTCCATACAAAGGGAGTTGTGAAGGAACGTTCTATTCAGCGTCATCATAGATGGAGGGAGCTACAACAACTTGGCTAGCATGGATATGGTGGAGAAGCTTTCTCTCACCACAAGACCACATCCACATCCTTACTACATCCAATGGTTCAACAACAGCGGCAAGGTTAAGGTAACACGTCTGTTCGTGTGCATTTTAGTATCTCTACATATGCTGATTATGTTGATTGTGATGTGGTACCTATGCAAGCATGTTCCTTATTACTTGGTAGACCATGGCAATTTGATAAAATTTCTGTACACCATGGTAGAAACAATCAGATACTCTTGTTCACAAGGATAAAATATTACTTTGCTTCCTATGACTCTGATTCCATTTTGTAAGATGATATTAATAGAGCTAATAAAGCAAAACAGGAGAAAAATAAGAGTGAAAATCAGATTGTGGCAAAAGAATTTGAGCAACAAATGAAGCCTAATAATAAACCATCTAATGTTGCTTCTGAAATTAAACTGAAAAGTGCATGTTTATTTGCCACCAAATCTGATATTGATGAGCTAGATTCTAGCAAATCTGTTTGCTATGCTTTTGTGTGCAAAGAGGCATTATTTTCATTCGAGGACGTGCCTTCCTCTTTGCCCCTGCTGTCACTAACATTTTGCAGAGTTCTCTCGGCGCCTTCCCACAAGACGTGCCACCGGATTACCACCTATTCGAGGGATTGAGCATCAAATTGATTTAATTCCCGTGCATCGCTACCCAACCGCGCACCATACCGCACCAATCCAGAGGAGACGAAGGAGATTATCGTCAAGCATGTGGAGCTGCTCGACAAAGGTTATATACGCCAATCTCTTAGTCCTTGTGCTGTTCCTATTATACTAGTGCCTAAAAAGGATGGTACGTCGGCGTATGTGTGTTGATTGTAGAGGCATTAATAATATTACTATTCGTTATCGCCATCCTATTCCTAGGCTAGATGATATGCTTGATGAATTGAGTGGCTCTACAATATTCTCCAAAGTTGATTTATGTAGTGGATACCATCAAATTCAGTATTAAATTGGGAGATGAATGGAAAACAGCATTTAAAACTAAGTTTGGATTATATGAGTGGTTAGTCATGCCTTTTGGGCTAACTAATGCACCTAGTACTTTCATGAGATTAATGAACGAAGTTTTACATGCTTTCATTGGACGATTTGTGGTAGTTTACTTTGATGATATACTGATTTATAGCAAATCTTTGGAAGAACATTTGGAACATTTACGTGCTGTTTTTAATGCTCTCGTGATGCACGCTTGTTTGGTAACCTTGGGAAGTGCACCTTTTGCACCGACCGAGTATCTTTTCTTGGCTATGTTGTTACTCCACAGGAATTGAAGTTGATAAAGCCAAGATTGAAGCTATTGAGAGTTGGCCGCAGCCCAAAACGGTCACACAAGTGAGGAGTTTTCTTGGACTCGCTGGTTTCTATAGGCGTTTTGTGAGAGACTTTAGCACCATTGCTGCACCTCTCAATGAGCTTACAAAGAAGGATGTGCCTTTTGTTTGGGGTACCGCATGGAAGAAGCCTTCACGGTATTGAAAGATAAGTTGACACATGCTCCTTTACTCCAACTTCCTGACTTTAATAAGACTTTTGAGCTTGAATGTGATGCTAGTGGAATTGGATTAGGAGGTGTGTTATTACAAGATGGCAAACCTGTTGCATACTTTTCTGAAAAATTGAGTGGGCCTAGTCTGAACTATTCTACTTATGACAAAGAATTATATGCTCTTGTTCGGACTTTAGAGACATGGCAACATTATTTATGGCCCAAAGAATTTGTTATACATTCGATCATGAATCTTTGAAACATATTAAAAGTCAAGCTAAACTGAATCGTAGACATGCTAAATGGGTTGAATTCATTGAGACTTTCCTTATGTCATTAAACACAAGAAGGGTAAAGAAAATGTTATTCTTGATGCTTTGTCTCGTCGATATACTATGCTTTCACAACTTGACTTCAAAATATTTGGTTTGGAGACCATCAAAGATCAATATGTGCATGATGCTGATTTTAAAGATGTAATGCAAAATTGTAAAGAGGGAAGAACATGGAACAAGTTCGTTATTAATGATGGTTTTGTGTTCCGTGCTAACAAGCTATGCATTCCTGCTAGCTCTGTTAGTCTTTTGTTGTTGCAGGAGGCGCATGGAGGAGGATTAATGGGACACTTTGGCGTGAAGAAGACGGAGGATATACTTGCTACACATTTCTTTTGGCCAAAGATGAGACGGGATGTTGAGCGCTTTGTAGCTCGCTGCACTACATGTCAAAAAGCTAAGTCACGACTCAATCCTCATGGTTTATATATGCCTTTGCTCGTGCCTAGTGTTCCTTGGGAGGATATATCTATGGACTTTGTTTTAGGTTTACCTCGAACAAAGAAGGGAGGATAGCATATTTGTTGTCGTGGATAGATTCTCGAAAATGGCACACTTTATACCATGTCATAAAAGCGATGATGCTGTTAATGTTGCTGATTTGTTCTTTCGTGAAATTATTCGCTTGCATGGTGTGCCAAATACTATTGTTTCAGATCGTGATACTAAATTTCTTAGCCACTTTTGGAGATGTTTATGGGCTAAGTTGGGGACTAAACTGCTTTTTAGTACTACTTGTCACCCCCAAACTGATGGACAAACTGAAGTAGTCAATAGAACATTGTCTACTATGCTTAGGGCTGTTTTGAAGAATAATAAGAAAATGTGGGAAGAATGCTTGCCTCATATTGAATTTGCTTATAAGCGCTCATTGCATTCTACTACTAAGATGTGCCCTTTTGAAATTGTGTATGGCTTCCTACCTCGTGCACCTATTGATTTGTTGCCTCTTCCATCTTCGGAGAAGGTTAATTTTGATGCTAAAGAACGTGCTGAATTGATTTTAAAAGTGCATGAGATAACTAAGGAAAACATTGAGCGTATGAATGCTAAATATAAACTTGCTGGAGATAAGGGTAGAAAACATGTTGTCTTTGCACCGGAGATCTTGTTTGGTTACATTTATGTAAGGATAGGTTTCCTAATTTGCGCAAATCAAAGCTAATGCCACGTCTTGATGGTCCATTTAAGGTGTTAGAGAAAATAAATGATAATGCATATAAACTTGAGCTGCCTGCAGATTATGGGGTTAGTCCCACTTTTAACATTGCAGATTTGAAGCCTTATTTGGGTGAGGAAGATGAGCTTCCGTCGAGGACGACTTCATTTCAAGAAGGGGAGGATGATGAGGACATCAATACCATTGTTACACCCACAGCCCCTCTTGCGATACATACCGGACCAATTACTAGAGCTCGCAAGACGCCAATTGAATTATCGTACTTTCGTTTCTTGGTAACGATTCTAATGTTCATGAGAATATGATGCTGCCTAAATTGGATACATTTGTTTTGCTTACAAATGAAGGGCCTACCATGGACAAGAAAGATGAACCTTGGAGCAAGTTCAAGCATGGAGATGTTGGCATGCGCAAGGGGAACAAGAACGGAGTTACAAGTGATGATTCCAGGACTTTGAAGCCACCCTAATGAGTGCATGAGGCCTTGGACGAAATATACAAGATGCCACTTCATAATATTCGTCCATAGGCTATTTTAGGTGCTGCGTCACCTTATTATTGGGCCAGGCCCATGTAATTTCGAAATACTTAAGTATAGGCTGTTTTTAGAGTCCGTATGTGTGGGGAAACAAGAGTTAGGGTTGGTTTGGACCCCTCCTCAAGGGCCACGAAATTCCTCCTCTTCCTCCATATATACAGCCCTTAGGGCGTCGTTTAGACTTTGGGTTTTGTTTAGATTAAAAGTTCGCCATAGCTGCAACTTCGCAGCATTTCGCTTGTGTTCAACGACTGCACAAAGGCGCCACGAACCCCACCTTGATCAATAAAGCTTTCATCTTATATTCGCAATATCCAGATTGCAATCTCAGTTTCTTGCTTGTTCTTCGTTTGCTCGCAGGAAACAGACCCTCGTGGTCAGGTTGATCGTGCTCCGGCGTGGTCAATAACCTCTCGGCGTTGGTTTAGCGATTGCTAAGGCGCGACGTCCTCGCACGTTCGTAGTCGGATCATCAAAGTCGACTTCCTGCAAAGCGGAAACCACATCTCATCGAAAGACGGGACACCTTTGCCTCTATCATAATGGAAGGTATGATCACTAATGTGCACAAGTAACGTTGCCGGCAATACTCAAATGGCTAGTCTCGATAGGCAAGTAACGCAAAAGTAAGGCTAGGGGTTAACAATGCAATGGCAAGGGGAATATACAATGGAGGGATACCACGATACCAAGATGATATGGAGGTTACTGTCCGGCGATGATGAGTAGCGGTGTTCTTGATGTAGATACCAAGATGATGGAGATTCGTCCCTAAGTAGCCGAAACACCTTAGGAAAAGGGAAAAACCGCGAACTCAAAATCTCAAACGTCAAATGTCAAAATGGTGGTAGCGGGAATGCGGTGGTGGTTTGCACTTGGCAATGCGGAAGTGGAATGATGGGCTATACACGTGTCGGAGTTGAAGTTGCCGTCCCTAAGTTGCCGAAACACCTTAGGAGACACAAGCCACAACTCGAAAAAGCTCAATCAACAATTGGGTTAAGTTGGGTTGTCGGAAGTGTATGGTGGGCAAGGTGATGTGGAAGTGGTGGTGGTGGTTGATGAAGAGGCAATCGTCCCTAAGTAGCCGAAACACCTTAGGAGACTCGAATCACTACTCAAGCAACCACTAATGCTATGGGGAACAAAATGGGTTAGGTTGCGGAAGTCGGTGGTGGCTATGCGGATGATATGGTGGAAGGCCTAGGCAAACTTGCCAAATTTTCAAAAATTTGATGGAGTCAAATGGTGGTGGTAGTATTTTTATGGGAAGGGGGATGTCAATAGCTTCAAAACGAGCTAAAGAACGTCAAAATCGGACTCCGGATGAATTAGTTATGGAGAAAACGGTGAAACGGAAAAAACAGAAATCACAGGGGCCGGATATCCGGGGGTCGGGGCCGGATTTCCGGGGGTGAATGTCCAGAATCGAGCGGATTTGATGCTCCAGGGCCCGGATGTCCGGCTTGGGGCCCGGATGTCCGGCCGGATGGCCCGGATGTCCGGCCTGAGGCCCGGATGTCCGGCCCGACTTGGGGGGCAAAATTTGATGATTTCGGGGGGCGGAAATTGATGATTTCGGGGGCAAAATTTGATGGATTTCGTGGAGGAAAGATGGGGAAACTTGGGGAAATGCTAGATCCACTCGAAACCAAGCAAATCCATGGATCAAAATCAACAAAACTTCATCAAAACTAACAAATCACAAAAAAAAATTTGGGGCTGTTTTTGGTGGGGATTTTCGGATTTAGGACGAAATCAACAAAAACGTGATCAACCTAAGCTCTGATCCATAGATGATGTAGGGCGGAACCCTACGTGGACGATCTTTCACGTTGGAGCGGATCCTACGGGGAAACACGAGGAACACGCGGAAGAACACGAGGGGAAACACGGGGAAAACGAGAGAGAAAGCACTCAACCGACAAGAAATCAATCACACAAGTGCTAGATTATCGAATGCATAGAGTGGCACAAGATTCGAGATCAACAAAGGTAAGGATACACGAGTAGCCCTTCTTCTCTGAGAGGAGGTCTTGATGGGTCCACCCTAGAAGGGGGTCTTGAATCCGCTTGGGGGATCTTCTCCGTAGAGGTCCTGATCTCCGAGGAGAAGTAGCCAAATGGATGAGCAAAGGCTCTCTCACCTAAACATGAGCTAATCCAAAGCTAACCCTAAATAGGAGGAGGGGAAGAAGTATATATAGTGCTAGTACAAGTTGGGGCGAGTTGGAGGGGTACATGGGCCCTTGGCCCGTTCACTGTGCACAGACAGGCGCCGGATGTCCGGGGCTTCGTGAGGCGCCGGATGTCCGGGCTACCCGGCCGGATGTCCGGGCTGTGGCAACGGTTTCTGCCGAATCGGGAGTGAGGTGCCGGATTTCCGGGCTTCAGGCCGGATATCGGGGCTCTCGTGAGACGCTGGATGTCCGGGGCGGTTGGCCGGATATCCGGGCTTTGGTGAGGCGCCGGATGTCCGGCCTCTGGCCCGGATGTCCGGCCGCTGTAGCTTCAGCAGCTCCGTCTTCTTCCGCTGTCGCTTCCATGCTTCCTCGCGGATGGTGTAGTCGTTCCTTGGCGCTTGCACTCCTCCTTGACATCCGAGAAGCTCCGACAATACCTATGCATGCACACGGGGGAAGTGTCAAGTAGTATACCATCCTCGAAGGGGTCAAGTGAGCCCGTGTAAAGGAGAAGATTCACCTTTGTGTATGTGAAGAAGAGGTCGCACGTGTCACTTGCCAAACAGACTCTTGACATGGTGATGACCGTAGGATGCTCCGCATCACCACAAGTCTTCGGAGCGCGAAAAAGATGCAAGTGCAAATCGTCCTCGTCCACATCTACATGGCGACCACCATCACGTTCGTGATCCACATCGTCATGAAGGGCAAGTCACCTCCAAGCATCATGTGCACGACGACGAAGAACGACATCTACAACGACATCATCATCATGAAGATGCTCCACAAGCGCAAATGCACAAGTCCCAACACGCCAAGTCGAAGCTTCATAAGCACAAGAGAAGACCGCGAGACGACCACCACCAAGACGGCGCTACTGCTACATCAACCACTTCGGCATCTTCGCCAAGTGTTCTCAAGGCATCTTCGCCTTTGGACGTACGGCATCTTCGCCTACTTCCCACGTGTACGCCTACTTCGACTTCATCAAGTCCAAGGCGACCACCTACGAGCGAGGGCGACACTTCCATCTTTGGAAGCCCCTCAAGGAAGATGGCCAAGAATGGGAAACTCCCTTCGGTCATGGAGACGAGCTATGAGGTGCCACATCATATGGGCCTCCAACACCAAGACGGTGACAAGACGGTCGAGCAAGGGCCATCCCCTTCGACCACGGCGACGAGCGCGAACCTCTTCTACAACATGAAGACGACGCTCAC
This sequence comes from Aegilops longissima, assembly GCA_021605205.1. Taxonomy (NCBI): domain Eukaryota; kingdom Viridiplantae; phylum Streptophyta; class Magnoliopsida; order Poales; family Poaceae; genus Aegilops; species Aegilops longissima. The sequence continues at coordinate 6,547 of JAHIAM010017445.1, read as the reverse complement.
ATTGGACTCATACTCCGAGTCAAGCTACGCTACCGCGCATGGAGACATTTGCACCTACATCTCTCCGGCACCCACATATGTCGAGATGCCCCAATTGCCATGTGAGGAGAGCCACCACCCCATGAGTGACATGAGTGACTCCACCATACGTGACATTGAGAGCATTTCCTATGAGAGGATGAGTGTGACCACCACTAGCCCCACACATGAGAGCATGCCACACATCCTATGTGAGGTTGAGCGCCATTTGAGTGACTCCACCAACCATACGAGTGAGAGCATCATATTGAGAGTGAGTGAGCCACAACACTTAGTGAGTGAGGTAGTTGACACGGCATGTGAGGCCACTATGATTTCTAACGACTTAACCTCTACTCCTAGTGTGTTTTCTTCTTTGGTGCTAGGTCTCCTACATGACGACATGCCTATCCTCGACGAGTCCATCCCTCAAAAGGGAAAACCGATGGCCATGATGGACGATGATGAACCCCCCACATGGTACCATCAAGTTGCAACGTCACCTACAACACATGAGCGACGCTCCAAAGGTAACATAGGTGACAATGTTTCTCTTGTCCCACTAGTGGACTATATCACCATCGATTGCTCCCATGATGTTGACCCACCTATTACCATGCTTCATGCTAGTGAAACTTCTTCATGCCTTGACTTACCTATTTATGATGAATATGATGATGAGCATGTTGAGTTGCCTAGTTGTGATGCTATGCTTCATAGGATATCTTGTGAAAATTCTATTGGTCACTTCATGTTTGACAATCCATTGAACTTGTCATATGCTATGAGTGAGATCTCCCATATTGTATCATTTCAATCTCAACATAATAACTATGCATGCCCCATTAAAATCAATCCCATTTGCACTTATGGCATAGATGACGAGATGATGGTCATTGGCTTTTGTTTTTCATGTGATGATATTGCCATGCTTCCTTTACATGATTTGCGCAATTCGTCTACTATGTCATGCCATGATCACATTGTTCCGAATATGCATTGTTTTGGATGTTCTCAATATTCTCTACGTGATGTTTCTACTCTTGCTCATGAGGAGACCCCCATAGTTTCCTCATACATATTAGGAGATTTTGATGCATCTCATACTTTGCATGATTCCCATAATTGCGTGAACCATATGATGCGGAGCATCCCACGTGCATCACCATGTACACTCCGACTACTCTCCAAGCCCCAAGGATACATGAGATGAGACCTCGACTATTCGCCATTGGACACAAGGTGAACCCGTTCCTAAATCCTTCCCCTTTCCATTCGTGTGAGACATGGTTGCTACCTAAGGCAAGGACTCTATGCATGCCTAGGTACCAAGGAGACCCTCTCGGAGATGCTCGGAATGATGGACAAGTCCCCAAGTACAAGGATGAAGGAACACGGCGAGAGGAACCGGAGAAGTCTGCAGAGCCCGGACATCCGGCGTCGGCCGGACATCCGCCCTTCCATAAGCCGGATATCCGCCCCAGCCGGACATCCGCGCCCACCACAAGAGCCGAAGATCATAGGGCCCGGACATCCGGCCCCCCAGGCCCCGGACATGCGGCCTCCCACGAAGCCCCAGATATCCGGCCTCGCCTGAAATCCGCGCCCGCACCCGACAAGGCCTGAAGACCAGGCCAGCCCGGACATCCGGCCCCCAGCCCGGACATCCGGCACCTCCTGAAGCCCCGGACATCCGGGCCGACGCCCGGACATCCGGCTCCGCCTGTCTGCGCACAGTAAAGGGCCGAGACCCATGTACCCCTTCGCCCCCCTAGACTATATATACTCCATCCCCTTTCTCTTTCTAGGTTAGCGTTGATTTAGCTCATAGATAGAGCTTCGCTCATCCATACCGGATCTACTCCACGAGAGAGACCGAGGCCCCTCTCCGGAGAAAATCCACCTTGGATTCAAGACCCCCTCTTGGGTGGCCCCCATCAAGACCTCCTCACGGAGAAGAACGGCTACCGTTTGTATCATCCTTTGTTGACCTTGAATCATGTATCTCCCTTTGTGTTCTTTGATCTAGCATTTGTGTGACCGATTCCTTGTTGGTTGAGTGTTTTCCCTCGTTCCTCCCCGTGATTTCCTCGTGTTCTTCCGCTCGTTCTTCGTGTCTCCCCGTAGGATCCACTCCAAACGTGAAAGATCGACGCTATAGGGTTCCACCCTACATCATCTATGGTATCATGAGCCACGTTGATCACGTTTTTGGAGCCCCTACCCCATGTTTTCTAGCTTGATTTTGTTGATTTCGTCCTAAATCCAAAAATCCCCACCAAAAGTAGCCCCAAATTTTTTTGTGATTTGTTAGTTTTGATGATGTTTTGTTGATTTTGATCCATGGATTTGCTTGGTTTCGAGTGGATCTAGCATTTCCCCAAGTTTCCCCACTTTCCATCCACGAAATCTCTCCAATTTTGACCTTGAAATCATCAATTTCCGCCCCAAACGAGATCGGGATTCGTCGGGCCGGACATCCGGGCCTCAGGCCGGACATCCGGGCCATCCGGCCGGACATCCGGGCCCTGGAGCACCAAATCCGCACGGTTCTGGACATACACCCCCGGAAATCCGGCCCGAGCCCCGGATATCCGGCCCCTGGGATTCAGTTTTTTCCGTTTCACCGTTTCGGCCATAACTAATTCATCCAGAGTCCGATTTTCGTGTTCTTTAGCTCGTTTCGAAGCTATTGACATCCCCCTTCCCATAAAAATACTACCATCACCATTTGACTCCATCATATTTTGTGAACTTTGGCATCTTTGCCTAGGGCTTCCACCACATCCTCCGCATAACCACCACCGACTTCCGCAACCTAACCAATTTTGTTCCCCTTTGCATTTGAGGTTGTTTGAGTTGTGATTCGAGTCTCCTAAGGTGTTTAGGCTACTTAGGGACGGTTGCATCTTCATCAACCACCACCACCACCATAACTTCCGGATAGGCTTGCCCACCATACACTTCAACCACCTCAACTTAACCCAATAGTTGTTTGAGCTTGTTTGAGTTGTGGCTTGTGTCTCCTAAGGTGTTTCGGCTACTTAGGGACGGCAACTTCAACTCCGACACGTGTATAGCCCATCATTCCACTTCCGCATTGCCAAGTGCAAACCACCACCGCATTCCCGCTACCACCATTTTGACATTTGACGCTTGAGATTTTGAGTTCGCGGTTTTCCGTTTCCTAAGGTGTTTCGCTACTTAGGACGAGTCTCCATCATCTTGGTATCTACATCAAGAACACCGCTACTCATCATCGCGGACGGTAACCTCCATATCATCTTGGTATCGTGGTATCCCTCCATTGTATATTCCCTTGCCATTGCATTGTTAACCCCTAGCCTTACTTTTGCGTTACTTGCCTATCGAGACTAGCCATTTGAGTATTGCCGGCAACGTTACTTGTGCACATTAGTGATCATACCCTCCATTACATACCATACCATATCATATTGGTATCATATCATCCATTGTGTCTCAAGTTTGTTCCCGCATATACACAATTGCTATCTTGGTTTGTGCATTGTGCAAAGTGGCCATAGAAAAAAAAGAAAAAAAAATAAAGCTTTTAAGCAAAAGAAAGAGAGCAAAGAGCTTGTAAGCAAGTGCCATAGCATCATACCATATTGCATATAAGATTGTCATATCCGATCATCTTGGATCATCTTGAGAGAAACACCGAACCATACATACATAGCATACTTGGGATAGAAGTTTATCCATTTTGCATCTTATAGGTTGTGCACAAGTGTCGTATCCGCCTATTGAGCAATCGTGCTAGCGTCTCTCTTGAGTTGTGCAACACGAGCGTTTTCCGTGGATTCCACATTTTGTGCTCATTCCTTGGTTGCACGACCCCATTTATCTATCCGTGTGTGTGTTTCCGTGTGCCATTCTTTGCTATTGGTCCATTTGTTTCACTTGCGAATTTATGAATCTCTTTCAATATTATTGACTCTTGCTAACATTTTGCATTAAATTTTTGTGCCACTATCCTCACCGAGCTCCTCCATAAGCTTTACTTGTGTAGGTGTGAGAACCGACAAGGATTGGTACCAATAGTGCTATTTCATTGTCCGCATTTGAGTGAACTTGCTTCATTGTCAACATCGGCCAAGGTACATTGGTATAAGTTCTTCTCTTTCTCGCACTCATATTTGCTCGAGTCTTGTGATGGATAGGCAAGGCATTTCATCTCCGGTCCTCGACAACAACGACGGCGTGAACAACTACATCACCAAAGCGCCTCTCTTGATCTACAACGACAAGTGCAAGGCACACAATCAAGATTGCGAGCGCGCGAGAACATCTCCATCGACATTCATCACTCCGAAGCAAGGAGAAGGGACTACTTCGACAAGAAGCTTGCCGCACATAAAGAGGAGCAAGATGCAAGGATGGAGGAGATTCGAGCCTTGATCAAGTCTTCTTCCCCTTCGTCATCTTCAAGGCGGCGACATTCAAGCCACAAGTCTTGGGCGCGAAAAGATGCAAGTGCAAATCGTCCTCGTCCACATCTACATGGCGACCACCATCACGTTCGTGATCAACATCGTCATGAAGGGCAAGTCACCTCCAAGCATCATGTGCACGACGACGACGAACGACATCTACTACGAGCTCAAGCACGACAACGACATCATCATCATGAAGATGCTCCACAAGCGCAAATGCACAAGTCCCAACACGCCAAGTCGAAGCTTCATAAGCACAAGAGAAGACCGCGAGACGACCACCACCAAGACGGCGCTACGGCTACATCAACCACTTCGGCATCTTCGCCAAGTGTTCTCAAGGCATCTTCGCCTTTGGACGTACGGCATCTTCGCCTACTTCCGACGTGTACGCCTACATCGACTCCACCAAGTCCAAGGCGACTACCTACGAGCGAGGGCGACGCTTCCATCTTCGGAAGCCCCTCAAGGAAGATGGCCGAGCATGGGACATTCCCTTCGGTCATGGAGACGAGCTATGAGGTGCCACATCATATGGGCCTCCAACACCAAGACGGTGACAAGACGGTCGAGCAAGGGCCATCCCTTTCGACCACGGCGACGAGCGCGAACCTCTTCAACAACATGAAGACGACGCCCACATTGGACTCATACTCTGAGTCAAGCTACGTGACCGCGCATGGAGACATTTGCACCTACATCTCTCCGGCACCCACATATGTCGAGCTACCCCATTTGTCATGTGAGGAGAGCCACCACCCCATGAGAGAGATGAGTGACTCCACCATACGTGACATTGAGAGCATTTCCTATGAGAGGATGAGTGTGACCACCACTAGCCCCACACATGAGAGCATGCCACACATCCTATGTGAGGTTGAGCGCCATTTGAGTGACTCCACCCACCATACGAGTGAGAGCATCCTTGAGGGAGTGAGTGAGCCACAACACTTAGTGAGTGAGGTAGTTGAGACGGCATGTGAGGCCACTATGATTTCTAACGACTTAACCTCTACTCCTAGTGTGTTTTCTTCTTTGGTGCTAGGTCTCCTACATGACGACACGCCTATCCTCAATGAGTCCATCCCTTAAAAGGGAAAACCGATGGCCATGATGGACGATGATGAACCCCCCACATGGTACCATCAAGTTGCAACGTCACCTACAACACATGAGCGACGCTCCAAAGGTAACATAGGTGACAATGTTTCTCTTGTCCCACTAGTGGACTATATCACCATCGATTGCTCCCATGATGTTGACCCACCTATTACCATGCTTCATGCTAGTGAAACTTCTTCATGCCTTGACTTACCTATTTATGATGAATATGATGATGAGCATGTTGAGTTGCCTAGTTGTGATGCTATGCTCCATAGGATATCATGTGAAAATTCTATTGGTCACTTCATGTTTGACAATCCATTGAACTTGTCATATGCTATGAGTGAGATCTCCCATATTGCATCATTTCAATCTCAACATAGTAACTATGCATGCCCCATTAAAATCAATCCTATTTGCACTTATGGCATAGATGACGAGATGATGGTCATTGGCTTTTGCTTCTCTTGTGATGATATTGCTATGCTTCCTTTACATGATTTGTGCAATTCACTACTATGTCATGCCATGATCACATTGAACCAAATATGCTTTGTTTTGGATGTTGTCAATATTCTCCATGTGATGTTTCCATTAATGCTCATGAGGAGACCCCCATAGTCATGCATATTAGGAGATTTTGATTCATCCCATATTTTGCATGATTTCCATGATTGCTTGCACCATATGCATTCCATGAATAACAATGCTCTAGATATTGCTCATGATGCATTACATCCTTTGAGTGTCCATTATGCAATACAAAATAACAAACCTATCATGATGGACGACATGTTTCTATATCACGCATCTCATTTATTTGAGCATTGGCTATTTTGTGCTAACCGACACATGCATGTGCGCATCATGATGGATGATGTGTACATCTACCACGCACACACAATTTTCCCTTTGCCTTTGTTTTGTGTAGGTACTCACGTATACTCGCCAACTTCTCAATCCCATGA
>JAHIAM010017444.1:0-11436 GCA_021605205.1 Aegilops longissima | reverse complement strand
TTGGCAAATAAAGAGAGGTTTAAATAATAGTAGAATGATATGACATTGTTCATAGTTAAGACATTGCAGAATATGAATTGTGTTGTAGGGGTAGGTTCACCACACCACGGATTACGATGAAGAATGTAAGCATACATGTAGGCAAAAGAAGATCACTTGTTCAGATAGTTTAATTTACATGGTATGAAGAAGGAACTTGGTTGTACAACTGAAAACTTAAATTGAGGAAGGACAAACTTTTGTTTATGAACTACATAATAAACTTTAAATAAGCAATTTGATGCAAACACCAAAAATAAAACAGTCATGGTAATATGCCTAACCAAATATATACAACAAAGTTTGAAGGCTTGAGATGGACAAACTTACATTATTGGTGAAACAGCTCTATAAAGGCCTTGTCCATGCCGATGGGGGCAATTCAAAAGTTTACCACGAATCTTCTTCAAAAGCATTGCCTTTATTCTACATTTTGTTAAGAGTAAATATAGATGTGATAATATACAAAAATGGAGAATATTTAAGATAAGATGAAGAGTGATGCTACATAACCAAGTAGCTATAAATGTAAGTGCAGCGAACAGCAAAAGGTACAGCCAAGAGCAATGCACAACTAAACTTCTTCAAGACCAACCTTATGGTAAGAGTAAATATAGATCCGATGTGTAGAAAATGGAGGGCAAAGGAAAATAGCTGCAGAATGATGGTACATGAACAACTACCCATTATAAGTACATCGATAAAGGAAGATGTACTTACAAGAACAATGCAGAGCTAAAAACATTGGCATTGGATATATTCTACACTAATGTAACCATTCATACAGATCGATAATTTGGAGCTAACAATTGATAAAGCTATCATGCATACCTGTCACATAATGAACCGTATGTATGCAAGAAGTGATACAAGACAAAGGTACTAACAAGAGCAAAGCAGGCAGCATATTTATGATATCATGTCATTCTTTTCAAACCGAAATTCTTCCAGCAGATTTCCAAAAAGATCCGTAAGGCACATGCGAAAAGTAGAAGTTCAAATTGTCATGTGATTTCATAGACAGACCTCATCCCGAACGAGACCAAGGCATAACAAGGTTTTTCCATTCAATGTCTTCTAAATTTAGCATGTGAGACTTCACCGAAATTGCTTATAGACTTGCCACCAAAGTGTGATTTCCTCGTAACACCGACATCGCTGCAATGCTTCCTTGAAAAGCACAAGCAAGCTTTGCTCACATGACTATCCAGATTGACCTCGCCAGTTACAACAATGTAATGTAAATCATTGATGTGTTCAATCAAGTAAACAGGAAAATAATAACCATGAATAATAGCACTTACACGAAGTTGGACAGAAGATGTGAAATGGTGTTTGTCTTCACAATAATCTTCCCATGATGGGAATATATGCACGTAGTCCCCAACAACATTGAAAGCATTGTCTTTAAACTGGGAATAAATGGAATGGGGTTCCAATCAGGAATTGGCCGCTCTCGCAGCTTGGGATAGGTCTTCGCCGGTGGACTTGTCAGACGCTTTTGTCGAGGGATTTTTCCTGGTACACCGTGCTATGGCAAATGAAATCGGTATACCTTTGCTAGAGTGCAGGTCCCTGTGGTGGGGCTAGTGGTGTGGCCAAGGAAGTATGGGTAAAGTCTGTCGGAGTCGGTCTACGCTTTGTGTCACCGTTGTACAGCCAATATAAGTGGGTGATGTCTGATTCTCAGCACCACCATGTTTTTCAAGGACTTTGCCGTGCTCCTTCAGGTTCGCAATCACCTCTTCCTTTTGATGTCCGATACATGAACAGCATTTGAGGAAAACATGGTATGATGACAGATGGAATATGTATTGATAATGGATGGGCATGGCATCTTACATATATGATGAGTAAACCATGATGGCGGTGCAACAAAGTAGAAGAAATGCAAGACAACATATGCAAGATACCCGCAATCAATAAAACATTGCCAAATTAGAATAGGCACCTTGATGGGTGAACAGACATGCCATCCGCCTTTGACTCGAGGTTAGAATAGTCATTAGGATCATATTCTAACAAGAGTCAACAGGGGAGCGATGAGTTTCATTGCATCTAGAATGGCACTCAATGCCCTGGTGCCAATTTTGTAAGTCATTGCAGTGTTTAGCTTCAAGAGGACTGCTGCTAGTACGAACAAAGCAGCTACACAGATCATAGTGTAGATATCACGGAAAACCTAACATCAGAGTAAAATCAGCAAAGTGGAACTTGTCGGAATATATGTGCTAGTATTGCCGGTATGGCTAGAAAGGCTTTGATACCAGCTCTTCAAGTGAAGGTGCGACATCATAATATCAAGTAACTCTAAAGGCATACACAGCCCGCATTTCTTGTTATTCTTATAGGATTCAATGGGCAGGCCACTACAAATCCTATTCCTATGTTTACAAGATCCCACGAATCAAAGAGGCTCAAAGTGTCCATCACACCCGGATCAGATAGACCTCATAACGCAAATGTCCTCGCTCATCTTCAATACAAGGAACATATCAGACATTATTCTCTCCGCTCCAAATATAAGTCTGGTAGAGATTTCCACTATGGATCACATACATGTATCCAGATACATTTTAGAGTGTAGATTCACCATTTTGCTCCATATGTAGTCCATGGTGGAATCTATACAAAGACTTGTATTTAGGAACGGAGAGAGTACATATTAAAGAAGAACGAAGAGGAACATGGTAAAGAAGAGCAAGCAATCAGATTTTGGATAATAAAATGTTGGTTGCAAGTAGCCCACACAAGATGAACCAGAGCGATTAAGAATGCAACTCCCACTGCTCTCAACCATTTCAAAGCGGTTGGATGAAGATCCTATGTCTCCTAACCCTTCTTCTTCCTCGCTCTTAATTCTTCCCATATGAACACAAGACGGGCCGGCCGCCGACCACACCGCCCCACCGCCTGTGTTCCTCCGCCACCCCACCCCCACCCGCCGAAGTTTTCTGGCGAGGCCCCACAACCACCCGAGCCCCTTGATCGCACTGCAACTCCGTAGCTCTAAAAATCGACCACCCAATTTTGAAATTTAGTTCATATGATTTAACTAGTGTGGAATATAAAAGGGGAAACCATAAGCATTGGGAGTATAGTGTTGAGCCATGGCGGATCCAAGGTGCAAACTGACAAAGGAAACTTCAACCAAGACAAGAAATTAGAGTAAAGCAAAGGCGATCTATTTTCTTGCTGTGATAAATAAGTTGAGCAGATATAAAGAGTACCGCCCTGTGCAAGGCTGTATGCATCTGCTGAGAATTTGATTATGTTGCGGTAGCGATATGGCCGGGCGGCGTGGAAGCAGATCTAGGAGGGTAGACGGTGGCGCAGGCTGGACGAGACGGTCGAGGAGCGCCGCGGCAAGGTGGACGACGCGGGATGAAGCGAGAGGACGGGATGCAAGGATCCGGTCCAAGGCATGGATGAGAGAGGTCGATCTCTTGTAATGGACGCAAGGGGTATGGGGCCCAGACAGGAGGAGGACCATGTGGATGGGGTATGGACATGACGGAGGAGGTAGGGTGGGAGAGGGTGTTTTGGTGCCCACGGAGTACAAATGGGGAAAATGGAGGTAGAGAGGAAGGGGGAACCATGTATCCAGGCGCGCTTGTCTCAAATGCAGGAAATTTACAAACTTAGCCCCCATTTCAAATTTCTACTACATCACAAAGAACATTAGTCGGTTAGATAGGATTAATCAAGATACACCAATATTTGCCGATTTAGAGTTTGTTTTTGGCGCCCACCATGTATGAATATGAATCGGAGGGAGTCGATTTCGCCGAGGGCACACATGTTTTGCGCCCACCGTATGAACCGGTGAGAGGCGGTTACGCCACGTTTGGGTGAAATTACAAACCTACCCCTATCGAAACCTATAGAAATCCAGAGATAGGCTTTGTGTGGCAGGGATAGGCAGAGTGATTTCCATCTCGCAGATTTTGGTTTCGCGGGTTACTACGATTTTCCCGCTTTCACAATTTTGCACAAAGGCATCGCCATCGTACAACTCAATTCAATCCCGCTTGTATTCTACTATTTTTTTCAAGGGATCCATTTTCAATTGGAATTACTCTATATACATCATTTTTATATACTTTCAAAAGCACAACAAAGAATTCTGCTCCTTTATATGTATAATATGATTTACAAATACAACGATCTCAAATCTTAAGGTTGAATTCAAAAAATTTAACCAAATTATGTTCTACTAAATGTATGGATCAGTAATATCTACATATTAAATAACATAGATGTGTGAATTCATATGAGTATGCATGTTTGATAGATCAATTTTGGTTCGAGTATGGATTACATGTATCATCATCTCAATTCAAATATTTGAATCCTTTTGTTCACTCCTTTCACGCCCATCTCTCGCATGCATGCTCCTTCAGTAGCTATCACTCTTTTTTCTCCAGCTCACCAAGACGCTCACTTCATGTTTCTCCATCCTCGCAAACATGGTCTCGACATCTCCCTTGAGAAGTGTCACACTCTCCCTATCATTATACATTACACGGTTTTCATTATCTCTCACGCCTCTACTGTTCTCCCATCACCTACCTGCTTTCTTTTTCACCACACACAGCCTCCACTGCCTTTCACTTTGTCTTTCTCTATGGATTCTCTCACACACCCTATATGTCTCTACATATGACTCATACCACTAAAATTATTATCTCTCTCTCTCCTGTAGACACAACATTTGTTGCGGTCTCCTTTCGCCTCCATCCTGATCGACATTATTCATTTGTTTACCGACGACAACCCCACTACCGCCTCTCTCTCTCTCTCACACACACACACACACAACTCCTGCTTCCACTCCCCTTCCCGACCACTGCCTCTCTCTCACACACAAAACTCTCGCTTCGCCCGATCTGTATTTCTCTCACAAACATTTATCGACTAGCTAGCCTCTAGATAGGTTTATACAACCGCACACTCTGCTTCCACCATCGCATACATGTCTCTCTCCCGCCTCCTTGTATCTATGTAGCTTTTCTTCCCTTCTTGAGACACGCCTCTCGATCGTGCACACACACTATCGCCTCATTTTAAGCTGATACCTATCGCACACACACACACTACTTGTGTCTTTGTCACACATGCACCCGCCTCCTCCACTCTCCCTCTCTCACACACACACATGGGCTTTTTTAACAACTAGCAAGATGCCCATGCTGTACTAACATCAAGATGCATTTGTATGAGTAGTTTATTTAAAAGGATGAACGAGGAAGGCCTTATTTGCAAATGTGAGAGGGGTGGGTATTCAAATTGTTATATTTTTCTTATCCGTCGATATAGATCGACGTTTATATTGGTGATGCAAATAACGATCATCACCAACAATGCTTTTTATAAGAGTAGGGAAAAAATAGAGTTGGTGATGATGGTGGGCCTGCCATCCTGCAATGTAGGTCGTCCGATTTATATCTCGACGGATAGGAAGGAAAATATGGCAATTTACCCGACTCTTCACCACATTTGCAGATAAGGCCTTCCTCGCTCATCCTTTTCTCCCACAAGATCTTGATGTTCAAGCAACGCACGGGCATCTTGCTAGTAAGAGTAGAAATTAGACATATACCACTTCTGAATCTTGAAACCAACAACATTCCTCCCTTATCTCATCAAACCGCCAAAGGAATATATTTTGAGTGAAACATAACATATTTTTAGTGATATACGATTTCAAAACTAGACTTTTTTCTATCAAATCGGTGAATATGTATTAATCTACTTTGATCGTGGTGGCAACGCATTGGCACATTGCTAGTAGTTATAATTTTTGACACCGCATAAACGGTGGAGTACATATACGAAGAGAAGAGGCGACGACGCAATGGGCTCTCGCTGTCTCGCACACATGAGTGTTACGAAAGGCGACGTTATCAAATAAACCCTAAAACCCTAGGCGCACGATTGCTGCATTCGCTGGTACCGGCACGTGGTGGAGCACCTTGTAGGAGTTGATGGTCGGGACCAGTGTAAACGATTGAGCGCTGGTGGCTCGCCAGCCACACAGATCGAGTAGCCACGCTTAAAATATCGCTTTTAGCGTTAAGAGTTCCATTTTCAATGGCACGTTATAAGTAGTAAGTAGTTTTAGAACGATTGGTATGGAGCAAAATGGAATTCATAGTACTACGACTTCCTTGGCGATGGTTGTATGGGTTTATGTTACAGATGTTGAACCGGTAGTTCTAGGGCAAATACTATGGTTTAGATTTAGATGCTGGTTTTCAAGAATCGAAGGGGAAACCCTTCTTGATTAAAAACTACTACCTCCATTCTGGTTTACTAGTCCCCATCGTATTTTGGGTCAAAGTTTGTCCATGAATTTTACTTGTAAAATGTGAATGGAAAACGAGATTTTGTTATACCCATAAAAAAGGATCGAGGGAGTGATTGCTCGACACTGACGCGACCTCTCATAGCGCAGGCATTGAACTGCTGCCGCCAAGAGGGCCGCATCACGCAGTTCGGCTGAGCACGCCTCGCCAAGGCAACCAGCTTAAGACTGCCTACCGCCTCATTGAATCTGCAAGTTAACACGCCCTTCCGCAGCGAATTTAGAACAGAACATGACGATACCCTCCGTCCATAATTTAAGATATTTTTGGCATTATACTAGTGTCAAAAAAGACTAAATATAGTAATTAATTTACGCATGGTCTTGACTTGTTGTGCTCGTGACCGGTAGCGTGAACTAGTAGAGGTTTTTCTTTATTTATAACTCTCCTCACATTTTTTGGCTTTGAAGTGAATCATGGTTGTATTTATGTATGAAATGCATATCCGTGAACATGAGTTTGATGTGGAAGTTGAACTTGGAATGTCGGCTTGCGCGTGAACTATACCATGTCCAATGCTTCACCGTTATTGTTTGGAAAGTAATTGTGTTATTACATGACCCAAAAAACATTTTGTGCCACATCAAGAGATGCACGTATACATCACAATGCATGCCGATCGGATAAACATTTGAACCTAGCTATTATGAAGGAAATTTTATTGACAACAGTTTTAGATAGCAGGAGACTTAGCCTGGCCTCTAGCTTATTTCTCGCTTCTTCCATCTCTTCTTTGGCTTGGGTGAAGAGAGCATCCATTGCTCTTTTCGCTTCTTCAGAACTCAGCTACATTCTCAAGGGCTGCACGCTTTTTCAGCCTTTACTAATGCCACGAGGACACTAACAGTCGATTTACTCCACCGGCTTGTGTGTAATCCACATCATCTCGAATTTGCACCTTGTGTCTAATCCAAGATCATTAGGATCTGCACCTGTGTGTAATCCAGCCTCATTTTGGAAACATGATCTCGAGGTTGACCATACTTCCTCCTCGCAGAACTCATCCCGACATGAAGTTACTTTTTTAGATCAATACTCGTGAGAAACCTAGATCCATTTAGTAGAAGCCGATAAATAACTCGAGAAGTGAATTCAAAAGGAAAAGGAATATAAAAAGACTACAAGGTGAGAACACCCACTTCCTACATCAAGTTAAAACGAAAGCATTAGGACGATTAAGACTCTTCTTATTACACATCAAGAACACCACGCTTAAGAGAAACAGTAAACTACAACATATACACATCAAGAACACGAGGCTAAACAAAAGTAATTGAAAGGTGTTACTTACCAAAGCTCGCTTTATAGGTTCGTGCAGCTCCTCTTTAACTTGCCACGCCCTTGAAGATGTCCCTAATATCCCGTGTTTGGTCTTCATTGCTCCGCATGTTCACACTGTGGTTTTAAAATCTCAACATGGCAAGAAAAATACTACTAGTAATACTCGCGATCTTGTGGGCAACATTAAAGCACTTGCCCGCCATGTTAGAGCATCTCCAATAATCGAACGCCGCGCTTTTAAAAAGTGTTTACAAAGGTTGAGATCGAGAAGTAGATACTAGAGAGTAGAGGATAGTTCTCAGCATAGATAGATAAAAAAGATATTCAACTACTCCTCATCGCTCCAATCCCCTGATGTCCTCCTCCGACGCCCGGCTGAGGCGTGAAGATACCGATCGCCGCCGGATTCCTGTATGACGCTGCCCTAGCCTCATGTTGAATTGAGCGTCCGCCGCCACGCTTGTCCTCGGAGAAGCGGCTGCCCGCCTCCTCTTATCCTCTCCGCCTCCTTTGCGTAGAGAATCGCGCCATGATGATGTCCTGCGGAAGTGTTGACGACAACGCCATGGTTTTCGTCCATCTGGCGATGCCGAGACGGTGCTCCCGCCCGTTGTCGCGACGATCTCGCCAAGCCGCGCGAGGCATGAGCCTCGCGCCTTCCCTGCGGCACGCGGGGAAGTTCAATGTTCTATGAGGCCACCGGAGGCGCCACGCCGCTGCCATACACGCTGGCGGCCTGCTATGGTCGAATGGAGGCCGAGGCGATCCCGGGAACCGATTCCGGAGAAGCCGCAGGGCGCGGCGCGCCGCGATCCCTAAGTTTCTCGCCACGAGGCGGCATGGTAGCTCGGCGGCGAGGCGTAAAAAGAGCGAGAGCGGTGCAGGAGAGCGTGGCAAGGCATGAGCGGTGGAGGGCGTTGATTTTATAGTTGCCACGACGCCAACTACAAAACTAGCGCACGCCTTTCATTGCTTCCACAAGGCGATCCTTTCCAATGTCTCTATCTCTACTCTTTATCTACGTATTATATTTATTTAATATTTAATATTTATTCTACTTCCTTTACTGTCTACTTTTTTCTCTATACTTTTTTTCTTGCAATATAGGTCATTCGATTTATATCCTGATGATAGGAAGGAAACAAATGGGAATTTTGCAGAAAGATACCCATACCCCTCTCAGATTTGCAAATAAGGCCTTCCTCGCTCATCCTTTTCTCCCACAAGATAAACTACTCATACAATGCATCTTGATGCGTAACGATGGGCATCTTGTTACTCTAAAACCTTCCATCATTTGCCACACTACAAGTTGCGATGAAAAACTAACAAGCACAGCGATATGTGAGCGACGCACAATTACCAAATGATATTCTATTGGACAATGGAGGCTATAACCAATTACTTTTACGGAACAATAGCACCTGTGAAAATTGAAGGGTAGGTATGAACAAAATTGAATGCACATGTACCGCTAAGGATTCATACACACATTACCAATCGAGGAGGAGAACGATGGTCGCGGCCTGTGAGTCATGGTCGGCAACGGAGTCGCCATTGTCCACGACGGTGGTACTTCAAGGCTACGCCGGCTTCCGGAAGCAGATCCGAGACCGTGGAAGACGATGCCGGGAAGAGGCTCCAGTGCGCGACGAGGTCATCGATGAGGCAGATAAAATATGTGACGAGTGTGTGCCAATGTAAAGGGAGGAGCACGGAAGGCTGCAGTGCCAGAGAAGTCTATTTTGTGGTGGGATAGAAATGGGGAGTATTCAGTGTACTACTGTGCCGGTGGGGTTGGCTGGGTAGGTGAACCTGAAGTTACGAAAACAGCCCCTACCAAGCCCATCCGTAGGCCTGTTCAAGGCTATGATGGTAACTTCCCACTGCTCAATCAGGGTCGGGAGATTTTCCCACGACCTCAAAATTTTGTGACACGGACTCCCGTGTGGCGGTTGAGTGATTCGCCAAGCAACTAGCTAGTAGTAGTAGTAACCTGCATATTAGGTTTGACCAAAGTCAAACTTCCTAAAGTTTGACTAAGTTTATATAAAATATAAACATTTACCATAACAAATATGTATGATGTGGAAGTTCATTCAATAATGAATCTAATGGTATTTATTTGTTATTGTATATGTTAATATTTTTGTTATAAGCTTTCCGAGAGTTTACAAAACTTGACTTTGACCAATGCTAATACACGGACTTAAATAAAACGAGGAGTATACATTTGTTTTCTTAGTTTGTAGTGAACTAATCATTTGTTGAAATTGTGAAATAAATATATTAGGCTATTGACTTCAAATGTAATGGTCTATACAATTCAATAGTTACAATCATTGTCTAATCCCAAGATGTATACAAGGTCTATAGTACTTCACAACATGCTCAAACTCACATAATCCCACCAAATGAGAATCTAAATGCATTTCATAGTTATTACTTTGTAGGATGCAACAAAACAACCAAAACTCTACATCAACCATTATAGAAGCAACATTTTGACATATCCCATTGTGTGAATGAAACGCAGAGAGAGCTTTTGAAGATGGAGCAGATAGGGCGGGAAAGATTGTATGTATGTGGACAGAGAGTAGGAGACAAACCTAACGAGACAGAGAGAGAGAGAAAGAGAGAGGAAGAAGTTAGGTCGAGAAAGATGGAGACATGTAATATACGTGAGATGCGTGCATCCGGATTCTCAGATACGTGGAAGGAGAAGAGACAACATGTTTGATGAGAGAGCTGGAAAACATGGATGAGAGGGGAAGGATCTCATGGGTTGAGGGATTGACAATTTTGCGGGGAGAGGGATTGGTACTTTGTGCAAGAGAGAGAGAGAGGGTGGGGGAGGAGTCACCAGCCGTCATCACATCACCCCGCTCCAAATGACCCCATTCTCTAGGCGTGTGGTCGCTGCCTTCGATCTGCTCGATGCCCTCTTTGAAGATTGAGGTGTTGTGCATGTTGGGGTGCAAAGAAGCACAAGCGAGTGGTCCCGATAACCTTGGATGGGGATGAATTTGTGCTCGGGAGGTGTGTGTGTGTGGGTGGTGTGTGTAAGGGCAGGTGTGTGTGTGTCGATATTGAGCGAAACAAACCTAAGGAGAGAAATGGGTATTCATGAAGAATTGGGGCCTTGAGGTGGGCAGGGGCCAGTGAGGGTGTCAAATGTGCTTGATGCATGTGTTGCATGCGATCGCATGAGGGACTGGATGAATCAAGAGAGATGGTTGTTGTGTTACTGTCTCTCTCTCTCTCTCTCTCTCTCACACACACACACACACACACACAAGTAAACTAGAAACTGCTCTCATGTATACACAACATATCGCATCTGCCTATGTCTCACTCATGCATGATCATTTGCACATTCACACCTCTATGTATGTATCACACGCACACCGCCTCCACATTGCCCTTCCGCCACAACACACATATGGACACATACACACGCTTCTCATCACACACACAAAATAAGTATTAAAAAACTAGGGTGCACCTAAAACATCCAAATCCAAATAAACACAAACCGAGCTAAATTCAAATATATGGAAATATTGCAGGCCAAGAACTTTCCCGAAAAAAACTTGAGTATATTCGAGGATTGTTTTCACACACAAAAAGGTTCGTGGATGTCCTTCGAGCGCACACGGTGACGACTATCGACGATCACGCGTTCACCCGCTTGCACAGATTCCGGATCTGGCTGGTACTAACTTAAAAAATTAATAAAAGGCGCCTG
>JAHIAM010017440.1:0-14280 GCA_021605205.1 Aegilops longissima | reverse complement strand
GCTATAGCTAGCTAATTAATAGAGAAAAGTGTCCTCTTTTGTCCGCTCTGGTCGACGCTACGCACTATACATACGATAGAGAGGACTAGCTAGACACGCTTAGCTAGCTAGTAATTACAAAATGTAAGATTGTCATGAACATATATGCATACAGAGAGAAGTGATATCGACCACCTCTCCTTCTCCGAGAGATTGGTCAACAACAAGTTCTCGATATCTATCCGACACTACCGCTACATATATACAATAATTATCTTTTACAATACGGACGCTGGGTCCACATAGTATTCTCCGCCTTCAGCGATCACGTGGTCAAGAAAGAATGCCATAATTCCTCTTGAATTGCTCATGCATCTCAAAAGTAGGAGTTCATCTGCTTCGAAACATCTAATTTTGAAGGCCAATACATTCTTGGTCGGAGTAGCCTCTCACAGTCATGTGGCGGATGGACATAAGCGTAGTATCCAGTAAATCATTCCCTTGTTCCCGCCACAACCACTTTAGAAGAAACAGAGGTCAATCAAATCCATAATTAGCAAGCATGCTAAATGGTATTGATGAAAACTAGTGCTTGAATCACTAGGAGATGCGCGTGGAATATGCCACTATATAGTACTTACTTTCAGGTGTCTGAATTGCAGTTTCTTCGGTAGTCCGGAGCTTTTTGGTGAATTTTCCTCAAGCCTGCCATAATAAAGAAAACAATTACTTGATATTAGAAATGAACAAAGTTGCTGATATGGTGGATAATGATCGATTTAACTTACTTTGAGCATTTCAGTCATGCCCGTGATACTCCTTAGGATCTTTTCGCTTGGAGTCAAAGGAGCATTACTACCCTTCTCAAGCTTAATCTCTAGGAGAATATAGTAGTAGCTACATACATCATAACTCATCAATATTACATTACTATAACTGGACTAATAAGGAGCCAATATGCTACAAGACAGAACACTCACTTGAAGTTGTAAGGAAAGAGTATTATATCTTTGTGTTCATTTATTACCAACGATCGTAGCAAGTTGGCCTCGATTCTTTGGCACCTAAATTTAACCTCACTTGCATCTATGAGATATGTGTTAATGAACCCAATATCACCCACTTGTCTTTTCTTCAATTCAAGCATCTTCAATCTGCATAATATAGTGAGGGATATTTATAAATACATGAACAGAAAGGCTGAGTTATATAGAGATATTTAACGAAGTAGTAGTACTACTTACAGATGTGAGTAGGTGAGCGTTGCTTTATCGAGGGCCAATTGATTGAAAAACTAATAGAACTCCTCAAATGGAATAGGCACAATTCAATTCCAAGGAGGTCATGCTCCTTTTTAACTCTCAAATACAAAGTACCTCCCTCGGACTTTTGCAGGTTTTCATGTACCAATCATGCAATCTTCGATCATCGTTGATAGAGAGCTTTCATCTTTGACGCAGAGGCTTCCCCACATGCACAGATTCGTATCTGCACCTCCAAGAAATCATAATGTACATCGTCAGGTAATCTGCAGGATTGCCATAACTTGGGCACCATCCTCTCGGATCGGATCGATGTCGCTAGCAGGCACCTTGAGCGGGGGGCGCGACAGCTTTTGTTCGCCGAGTCGGGCAATTTGTTTCCCACTCGTCGTTCTTTCATCCTTTGATCACCGATGTTATTTTAACCTCTCCGCTTTGCGGCAAATGCCTTTCCAATAATGCGCTCTTAGTTGCCTTCTTCGCGGAGACTTGGGTGGTTTTGCCGCAGCCGAGTGCACTTCGCTTTGACCGGATCTACTCTCTCCTTCGGAGGTGGATGTCTCTTTGCTTTCAACCCTTGAAACCAGTCATCCACTTCGGTCTGGCGCGATCTTCGTGTTTCCTCGGGCCTCTCCTAGACGCAGAATCTCTTCTGGAGTCTCGTGAGAAGGACCGAACAGATCTTCTCCCGCCTTTGGCTGTACAAGTAGATGCCGCAGAAGCGGACGGAGCGGATGTCTTTTCCTTGCTTACGAGGCGGAGGAGGAGGGACCACGACGCCGCCGGAGCAGCTGATGGGCGGCGGGTCTCTTCGCCCATGCCGACGTAGGCGGAGAAGGAGGAGGTTGCCGTTTCGGGCGCCGCTGGTGCAAGCGGAGAAGGAGACGGAGCCGCCACGCCAGCCGAGAAGGAGCCGCCGAGTGCCCCGATCGTCACTCACGGAGGAGGAGGCGATGGAGGAGGCGGAGGCCTCGACCTCCGGAGGAGGAGGAGGAGATGAGGCGCCAGCTCGAAGGTTGATGAGATCCTTCCGCCATAGGCATGGAGTCTTCGTAACCCAGCCGATACTCCCTTCACCGGTAGGGTGGTCAAGCCGGAGGTCCTCAAATCCTCCGTTATTTCATCGACCATCACCTTAGCATATCCTTCCGAATCGGTCGGCAGTGAAAAGTTGAGTCGGGTTTAGTAGGATAAACAGAGCCAACAGCTGCCTTGACCTTCAAATTGCTCCATTGCCCATAAGGCGGCAATGTTCAGCATTCGTGATAGCATCCATGGATAGCCGGCAGGAGCCGCCAAGGCATGTTGCTCGCTGAAGCAGCTCGGTGGAAGCCACGCTGCTTCTCCTCCGAGATGGCGGGTAGCTTCGGGAAGCTTCGCAGGTCGCTTGTTGTGATCTGCTGCTTCGCTCCTCTTCTCGCTCCTCTAGCCCCATTACCCTTTCGCAGCGCCGCTTAGGCTCTGCTCCAGCTTCTTCCTCCTCTCATGGGCTTTGTAACCCTCAGTCCGAAATCCAGCCTTCCACGAACGGAGCTCGGCGTGCTCGTGTCCGCCTGTGGTGCTCGGATTCCCGAGGGCCATTGTGAGCTCGCCCTTCCCCGTCTCGAACAAACTTCCCTTGCTGCGCTGCTTCGATATATTGCTGAAGCCTCTTGACTGGTATGTCCAATTGTTCGTCCGCCAAATGCACTTCCTGTTATAGGGTCCAAGGATCCGCCGCCCAAGAACCAAGTCCGCAACGGTCCGCCAGTTCATTGTCTCGGTTCGATCCCTTTATCAAGCAGATCATTCTCAGCCTTGGCCCACTTAGGCCGGGCTACGAGGTAGCCACCTGACCTCTGCAGGATGGTGAAGCTTCTTCTTCGCAGCATTTCTCTTGTTTGTCGCCGACATCTTTTTACTCTTTTCCAATGTCTTGTAGGCCACAAGTGCGGGCCACCATCTCTCGATCTTCTCATATTTGCCCTTGAATTCTGGTGTCTCATTTTTTCGACATACGATTGAGTTCTTTCTTCCAATTCCTGAATAGTTCTGCCATCTTTTAAGAGCAAAAGACTTGATTAATGGCTCTATTATTGGCTTCTCCGGATCATCCTCTAGCGGTAGGGTAAAATTTGACTTCAGCTCAGTCCAAAGATCATTTTTCGCATATCATTGACACAAGACACCTCGTGGTCTTCGTCTTAGGCCTATACCATTGGTGGATGCTGATCGATCTTGTCCCTAACCGTAACCCCGACCGGCAACAAATGCCTTCTTTGTCCGGTAGGGTTCAATCGGTTGGCGTCATACTGATTTGTATGATCTCAAACTTTTCATCCGAGCTCAACTTTTTCTTCGGCCTCGCTCTTTACCGGTTGTGCTCGATCCAAGGGCTAGAAAAAGAACAAAGACGAGAGTTAATTAATATATGTGTACATACCAAAACAATGAATGCATCAATTAGCTAGTCAGACAGGCTTAACTAATATATACCTGGCCGGACTCGGTTTGGTGATCACCGAGCCGCCCTCATGGTCTACTTCTTCACCCTCTCCTTCTTGCACCGGATTGGGTCATCGGAGCCATGTAAATCATAGCCAGCTGCTTCTTCACCCTCTCCTTCCAGACCATCGTTGTCGTTGAGAAACATCAACGAGCGACGGCATCACTTCCTTGTAGCGATTATGTCCTCAACAACGCTTCTTGTGCTTCGCCTCGTATGGGTGTCCATAGTTTCTACAAATATTTACAACATGGCAATTATTATTCAAACATGACAGATATGGATATATTAGTGGCAAACGAGAACTAGCTAGCTAATCACAATAAGGAATCATATTAATTAGTGGCCTCGACGCTGCTTCTCTAGTGTTTCGGTGGCCTCGACAACGCTTCAAGGGTTAGGGTGGCCTCGAGAACGCTTCAAGGAGGGTAATCGACCCCCCACGTGTTGAAGCTATCGGAGGGGGTCGCTGAACACTACATCTATATGTCCCACAAGTGACGGGGCATCGACGCTCGTAGGGTAGAGGGTCGGATCGCTGAGGTCGAGGTCAAGGGTCGAGGATCGCCGAGGGTCGAGGATAGCAAGGGCATTAGTCCCGGCGCTTTAGGTCTAGTGTCAAGGATTCAAAAATTCATGTCTTCATCATTAGGCAGTATGACATGATGGTGAAGTTTCAGTTTTCTCGAAAGGAATCCGATAGGATAATTCGCTTGCTGAAATTTGTACCAAAAGGCGGATTATCCTATCCGGACCCTCGCTAACAACTTTGAGAACTTGCACCATCATGCCCCTACATTCCGCCAATGATGAAGCCATGGGTTTCTTCAATACTTTGACAATAGGCAACCTCTCGATCTTCGGTGATCCTCGACTTCGACGACCTCGACTCAATCCTCGGCCCTCGACGACCCTTGAACACTCGAACCATCGACCCTAGAACCTCGAATCCTCGACCGACCCTAGAACCTCGAACCTTCGACTCAACCTCGACCTCGACCTCAAACCTCGGCCCTCGATGACCTCGACCCTTGAACCCTAGAACCCGAACCTCGACCCTAGAACCCTTGAACCTCAAACCCTTGTGCCTCAAACCTCGACCCTTGATCAACCTCGATCCGAACCGTGGCCCTCGACGACCTCGAACCCTCGACTCGAACCTCAAACCATCGACCCTAGAACCCTCGAACCTCGACCTCAAAACATTGACCTCGACCGCCTCGACGACCTCGACCTCAAACATTGACCTCGACCGGCCTCGACGACCATCGACCCTCCTGTGACCTCGCACCCTCTAGCCTAGTTCCCGACTGCCGACCCTCAGCGATCCCCACACCCTCGCCCCGAAAAAAAGAAGAAGAAGAAGAAGAAGAAGAAGAAGAAGAAGAAGAAGAAGAAGAAGAAGAAGAAGAAGAAGAAGAAGAAGAAGAAGAAGAAGAAGAAAAG
This sequence comes from Aegilops longissima, assembly GCA_021605205.1. Classification (NCBI taxonomy): domain Eukaryota; kingdom Viridiplantae; phylum Streptophyta; class Magnoliopsida; order Poales; family Poaceae; genus Aegilops; species Aegilops longissima. The sequence goes on along the minus strand of JAHIAM010017440.1, from coordinate 9,108 downwards.
AAGAAGAAGAAGAAGAAGAAGAAAGAAGAAGAAGAAGAAGGAATAGAGAGAAAGAAAAATAGAATTTTTCTTCTTCTCCTCTATTCCTTCTTCTTCTCCTTTTTCTTCTACTTCTCTTCTTATTTTTTTCTCCTCTTCTCTCCTTCTTCCTTCTTCCTCTTTATTATTTTTCCTTATTTTCCTTCTTCCCCATCGCACCCTAACTCTAAACAAGACAACTTCCTCGACGCCCCGCCTCTCTCATGAACAAAATAAAATCTATGAATAAAAAACATCATATTCTATGAACAAAAAACATCATATTCCATCCACATCGATCCATGCATACATCATATATATGATCATATCTATGAACAAAAAAATTCATATGATCATCTATGAACAAAAACATCATATATATATGCAGAAAAAACATTAGATCAACACATATGCAAAAAGCATCATACATATATCCATACATCAATATATATACATGAACATTTATGAAAAAAGCATCACATCTATGAGAAAAAAACATCATACTGGGCGGCAGGAGGGCGGCAGGTGCGCGGGCTCACTGGGCGCGCGCAACGGCGATGTCGGGCCGGCTCGATGCAGAGGTGGAGCGCGGCAGGGCAGGGCTGACGCGAGGAGGCGAATGCGAGGTCGGGAGGCGGAGGCGACGACGAGGTCGGGAGGCGTTGGACGATGGCGAGGTCGCGAGGCAGGGCGGCGACGGCGAGGGCGCGGCGACGGGCGGGACGGCGACGACGGCAGGGCGACGATTAGGGCGATGCTGCGCGACGACGGCGGGGCAGACGGCGGCGACGACGGGCGCGGCGAGGCGATGGTGACGACGGCGGCGACAATGGGCCGGCGACGGCGATGGTGACGACGAAGCGCGACGGCGATGGCGGCGGCGGCGTTGGGCAGCTCGGCAAGCGCCGGGAGGTTGGGGCAGCGGGGCAAATGCGCATGAAACCGACAATTTTCACAAGTGTTGCTTATATACATCGAGCATTGGTCCCGTTCAGGCACAAACCGGACTAATGCACTTTAGTCTCGTGCAGGGCACCAACCGGACTAAAGGGTGCATTAGTCCCGTTTGTGCCACTAACCGACTAAAGCCCTTTAGTCCCGTTGGTGCCACCAACCGGGACCAAAGGCCTTGTGCTGCCTCACCAAAAAGTTTAGTCCCACTCGCTAGTTGAGAGAGCTCGAGAGTGGTTTATAAGCGCTGCGCCCCACCCTCTCGAGCTCCTCTCAACTGCAGGCTTTTAGGCCTAACCTTGCCATCTGTGTTCAGGCCTAATGGTCTTCCGGGCCTAATCCGCCCATGGTAGGGTTTCTAGTCGATTCAGCCGTGGGGCCAAAGAGGTGGCACTTTTTTTTGTTTTTTTTGTTTTCTTTGTTGCTTTATTTATTTTATTTTGTTTCTACTTACAACAAAATACTTATTGTTGCTATTTTTATTTTTTTCCAGTTTTTGGTTTTGCTTTGCATTATTTATTTTTGTTGTTTTTTGCTTTATTTTTAATTCTTTTTGCTTTTAGTTTTAGAAAAATTATAAACTTTCTGTTAGTGCCATTAGTTTTCAAATTTGAAAACACTTTTTTTGTTTTCTTTGTTGCTTTATATATTTTATTTTGTTTGTACTTACAACAAAATACTTATTGTTGCTATTTTTATTATTTTTCAGTTTTTTGTTATGTTTTCTGCATTATTTATTTTTTGTTGTTTTTCGCTTTATATTTTAATTTTTTTGCTTTTAGTTTTAGAAAAATTATAAACTTTCTGTTAGTGCCATTAGTTTTCAAATTTGAAAACACTTTTTGCTTTATTTATTTATTTTATTTTGTTTCTACTTACAACAAAATACTTATTGTTGCTATTTTTATTTTTTTCAAGTTTTTGTTTTGTTTTCTGCATTATTTATTTTCTTTTGGTTTTTGCTTTATTTTTAATTCTTTTTTGCTTTTAGGTCAGCAAAATTATGAACTTTCTGTTTGTGCCATTAGTTTTCTTTTGAAATTTGTGTGAATCACAAGTTTGTGAGCTCAACAAGGCGTAGAGGGACGGGCTTATAAACCGTGTGAGTACAAAACGGACAATGATATCATACTGCTCTGCTACAAAGTTGGCATGGTATCATCATAATAGCTATGGAGAAAGTCTTCACTTTTTCTTCGCTTGTGTCGCTTTGCTTATTGCTCCAGAACCATGGATAATCTTCATCGCTTATCGTGATGCTTGGGTCAGCCTTGACTTTGAAGGGGGATTTCATGAAACTTTTCATACTCTTCTACATATGTCCGCTCTTGCCCTCCACTCCTAGGATGTCCCTTTTTCCCGAAAGAACTATGTGGCGCTTTGGCTCATTGTATGATGTATTCTCTTCCTTATCTTTTCTTTTCCTCGGTATGGTAGACATGTCCTTCACATAGATAACCGTGCACATCATTGGCTAGGACGAACGGTTCGTCGCTGTACCCAAGATTTTTCAGATCCATCGTTGTCATTCCGCATCTGGGTCTACCTGCACTCGCCTCCATGATTGACCCACTTGCACTTAAACAAAGGGACCTTAAAATCTACTCCAGTAGTCAAGTTCCCATATGTCTACTATGTAACCATAATATGTGTCATTTCCTTGTCGGTTGTTGCATCAAAGCGACACCGCTGTTTTGTTGGTGCTCTTTTCATCTTGGTCAATCGTAAAATGTATTCCCATTTATCTCAGATCCTTTCCAAATGATTACAATAAGATGGTCCCTCGACAACAAGTACAGCTCATCACAAACAGTGTGCACCTCAGACGGTTTCCAACCAACTGCTGAAAGTCCGATGTGTTCACATGTAATCCAACAAGTGACCGCTCCGGTGTTTGGAGCGCAGATCGTTCTTGTGTTCATCGACATACGGGTCACCAAGGTAGAGTTCTCAGAGAACTGTAGTGTGATTAAGACCAAGAATATCCGCCCCGCATATTATTGAGTCTCTTCCAAGCGTGTTTTTCCAAATCCTCCCTCATACCGCGATTTAGGGAGACCTATCTTCTTAAGGCCAGGAATGAAGTCAACACAAAACCCGATGACATCCTCTCGCTTGATGGCCCATGGAGATGCTTCCTTCGCCTAGCGCGTTATTTAACATATTTCTTTAGGACTCCATGAACCTCTCAAAGGGTACATATTGTAGAAATACGGGCCCCGTAATGACAATCTCGCGACTAGATGAACTAGGACGCAAGGCCATGATATTGAAGAAGGATGGTGGGAACACCAGCTCAAATCGACAAGACATTGTGCCACATCACCCTTAGCGCTGGTACGATTTCTGGATCGATCACCTTCGAGATATTGCATTGAGGAATGCACATAGCTTCACAATGGCTAATCGGACGCTTTCCGTAGAAGTCCCTCAATGCAACCGGAAGCAGTTGGCCATAATCACGCGTGGCAGTCATGAGACCTTAGGTTCGAACTTTTCTCCGGCATATTTATTATTCCCTTTATATTGACGAGAAGCCGCCGACCTTCATACCGAGAAGGCATTGAAAGCATATTCTTTCTTCTTTCAGAAGAGCGTAGCTGGCAGGACCTTCATACGCTTCGAGGCATGCCCTCTTTTTCGCAAGCGTTGCAGGTCCTCTCGCGCCTCGTGTGTATCTTTTGTCTTCCCATACACGCCCAAGAAGCCTCAGCAGGTTCACGCAAAGGTTCTTCGCACACGCATCACGCCGATCAAGAGCGGACCTCTAGGTCTTTCCAGAGGGTAGGTCCCAAACTATAGATTTCTTCTTCCACATGGATGATTCTCGCGCCATTTGGAACAGCTAGTCCGCCGACCCTTTCCAAAGATTACGGTAAATCATCTGACCATAGCAAGTACGTGATCGCCGGTACGCATGGCGGGCTTCTTCCGTGATCTCCTCGCTTTGAAATGCTTGCCTTTCTTTCGACATTGATGGTTGGTCGAAGAAATCGACGGATGGCCTGTACACCTTCTTCCCGCAGCTTCCGGTATATACTATCGGTGTCAAGTAAACAATGCGGCATGTGTGGTATCCCTTGTTTGTCTGTCCGAAGGTTACCGAGAGCGGGCCAATCGTTGATGGTCACGTAACAGCAACGCCTTTAGGTCAAATTCTCCTTTTGTGCTCATCCCACGACATACACCGCTTCCATTCCATAGCTGTAAAAGTTCTTCAACTAATGGCCTTAGGTACACATCAATGTCGTTGCGGTTGCTTAGGGTCTTGGATGAGAACGCATCATAATGAACTTCCGCTTCATGCACATCCAAGGAGGAAGGTTATACATACATAGAGTCACGGGCCAGGTGCTGTGATTGCTGCTCCCTCGAAAGGATTAATGCCATCCGCGCTTAAAGCAAACCATACGCTCCTTGGGTCCTTTGCAAACTCATCCCAATACTTTCTCTCAATTTTCTCCATCATCGACCCGCCGGTGCTCTCAACTTCCGCCTTTCTTACGGTCCTCACGTGCCATCGATCAACTTGGCATGCTCTGCTTTCAATCAGACGCTTCAACCGTGGTATTATAGGAGCATACCACATCACCTTCGCAGAACCCTCTTCCGGAGGCTCGCCGTCAACATCACTGTGGTGATCTCGTCGATCTTATACCGCAATGCACCGCATACCGGCATGCATTCAGATCCTTGTAGGCACCATGTAGAGGATGCAGTCATTAGGGCATGCATGTATCTTCTCCACCTCCAATCCTAGAGGGCATACGACCTTCTTTGCTGCGATGTAATCGCAATTCGTTATCCTTGAAGCTTCTTCTTCATTATTTTCAGAGCTTCTCAAATCCTTTATCAGCAAGCATTCTCTCGCCTTCCACGCAGCAATTCGAGTACGGTACCGAGCTTTGTGTTGCCATCTTCGCAATTGGGGTACAACCCTTTTTGTGATCCTCTAACATGCGATCGAACTTCAGCTTCTCCTTTGACTTTCGTGATTGTCTCCTTGCATCGACAATGACTCGCGGAGATCATCATCATCGGGCACATCGTCCTGGTTCCTCTTGATCTTCAGCAGCTTCGCCTTTCCAAGCACCATCGCACATCGTCGTGCATCTTGATGTTCAGTAGCATCGCCGTATTCAGGGGCACATAGTTGTCATCGTACTCTTCTTCCTCGCCGCCTTCCATCATAACCCCTATTTCTCCGTGCCTCGTCCAAACATTATAGTGTGGCATGAAACCCTTGTAAAGCAGGTGTGGTGTGAAGGATTTTCCGTCGAGTAAGACTTCAGATTCCACATATAGGGCATGGACAACACATAAAACCATTCTGCTTGTTTGCCTCAGCCACTTCGAGAAAATCATGCACGCCTTAATGTACTCGGAGGTGTGTCTCGTCATCCGCACATCCATTGCCGGTTCATCTGCGTGCATTATATATAATTAAGTGTGTCAAAATCATTACAGTAACATCATGAATAGATAATTAAGTGACCAAATTAATAGAAGTTCTTCATCACATAAAACCAAAGTACATACATAGTTCTCATCTAACAACATAAAGCTCTGCAGAGCATCTAAATTAATTAAACCATACATTGAAACTATGTAAAACATTTCAATGCGAAACAAATACGATCATAATCGCAACCAAGGTAACAACCGATCCAACGGCATAATGATACCAAGCCTCGTATGGATGGCATATTTTCTAATCTTTCTCATCTTCAAGCGCATTGCATCCATCTTGATCTTGTGATCATCGACGACATCCGCAACATGCAACTCCAATATCATCTTCTCCTCCTCAAGTTTTTTATTTTTTCCTTCAAGAAATTGTTTTATTCTTCAACTAAATTTAACCTCTCGGCTAATAGGGTCGGTTGGAATTTCCGTTCAACAACCTCCTAGATAAATAAAATCTATGTCACGTTATCGGCATAATTTTCATAAACAATAAATGAACCAATAGTTATGAAAAGATAATATATACCACATCCGAATCATAAATAGGACGAGGGCCGACGGGCGGATACCAAAACCATCGCAATATATAAGATGCAATAATAAAAGTAAGAAAATAATACAAGTATCTATCTAAACAAACAAGTAATAATATTTTTCCTTTCGTAAAGAAGATAAGAACAAGAGGCTCACCACGGTGGTGCCAATGATGAGATCGGCGCGGTGATCGACGGGACGGGCGTGACGGACCGCTAAACCTAGATAAATATTGAGGAAAATGGAGCTTGAGGTCGAGCTTGGAGAGGAGAAACCTAAGTAGTGTGGCTCGGCATTCCATCGAACACCTTGTGTGCATAGGAGGTGAGCTAGAGCACCACCAAGCCCCTCTCCCTCGCCGTAAAAAAACAGAGCAAGAGGTGCTCAGTTTTGCGCGAGGGGCTATATAAGCTACCACCATTAGCCCCGTTGGTGGCATGAACCGACTAAAGGGAAGCCTTTGGTCCCGGTTCATGCCACCAACCGACCAATGGTGGTGGGCCAGAGTCAGACCATTGGTCCTGTTCGTCCCACCAACCGGGACCAAAAGGTCCGACGAACCGACCAATGGCCCACGTGGCTCAGGCCGCCCCTGGGCTCATTTAACGAGGCAAATAGTTTCCATTGGTCCCGGTTCTCGATTGAACCGGACTAATGGGCTAAACTAGCCTGATGAAAGCCCTGTTTACTAGTGGATATGAGCAGTATAACCCGCTAAGTTAGACCATACACCTCGTGGGGAATAGGACTGGTCATCTCGTCCTTGAATCCATCTCCGAGGAGCTATCGACCCAACAAGAGATCTGCTTCAACAGGTAGCATTGTTCCGCTCAAGGCCTTGTTTTCACTCCAGATTTTTCCATCTCCCACCCAAATGGCTGATTCACAAGGAGAGAAGTTTAATGTACAAACATTGTCAACAAATGGATATGTAATGAAGAAAAGGATGTCAAGATATCATTCAAATATATGATGCCTGTTAAACAGGATGACATTGCACATTTCACATACATTATGGCTGGCTAAAAGACATGAGACAGATAATTTCCATATATGATATAGAAACTAAACAGTGGCATTACGTAACATGTCTAAATCCAAGCAGTATGACATATATGATGTCAAAAGTAGGCACTATAAGGCAACATATGCATGATATGACTAATCATCATCATGCCAAGGTAGAGCAAACACCTTGGGGGGTAAATAGTGTTGGGGAACATAGTAATTTCAAAAAAATTCCTACGCACACGCAAGATCATGGTGATGCATAGCAACGAGAGAGGAGAGTGTTGTCCACGCCCTCATAGACCGAAAGCGGAAGCGCTAGCACAACGCGTTGAGTAGTCGTATTCTTCACGGCCCGATCGATCAAGCACCAAACTACGGCACCTCCGAGTTCTAGCACACGCTCAGCTCGATGACGCCCTCGAACTCCGATCCAGCCGAGTGTCGAGGGAGAGTTCCACAGCACGACGGCGCAGTGACGATCTTGATGTTCTATCAGCGAGGCTTCGCCTAAGCACCGCTACAATATTATCGAGGAGGACTATGGTTTATGGGGGCACCGCACACGGCTAATAGATCTCAAGGATCAATTGTTGTTGTGTCTTTGGGGTGCCCCTGCCCCGTGATATATAGGAGCAAGGGGGGAGGCGGCCCATGGAGGAGCGCCAGGGGGAGTCCTACTCCCACCGGAGTAGGACTCCTCCTTTCCTTGTTGGAGAAGAAAAGAGGAGGAGAGGAGAAGGGGCTGCCCCTTGTCCATCCGACCAGAGGGGGCGCAGGCATCCTTCCTTTGGTCTCTCTCCTCTATTCCTGTATGGCCCAATAAGGCCCATACTACTCCCGGCGAATTCCGTAACTCTCCGTATCAAAAATACCAATCACTCGGAACCTTTCCAAGTCCGAATATAGTCAGTCTCAATATATCAATCTTTACGCCTCGACCATTTCGAGACCTCGTCATGTCCCCGATCTCATCTGGACCTGAACTCCTTCGGTACATCAAAACTCATAAACTCATAATATAACCGCATCGAAACCTTAAGTGTGCGGATTCTACAGGTTCGAGAACAATGTAGACATGACCTAGAACTATTCTCGGTCAATAACCAATAGCGGAACCTGGATGCTCATATTGGTCTCTACATATTCTACAAGATCTTTATCGGTCAAACCGCATAACAACATACGTTGTTCCCTTTATCATCGGTATGTTACTTGCCCGAGATTCGATCGTCGTATCCAATACCTAGTTCAATCTCGCACATCGCAAGTCTCTTTACTCGCATGTAATGCATCATTCGTAACTAACTCATTAGCTATATTGCTTGCAAGGCTTATAGTGATGTGCATTACCGAGAGGGCCCGAGATACCTCTTCGACAATCGGAGTGACAAAACCTAATCTTGAAATACGCCAACCCAACATGTACCTTTGGAGACACCTATAGTACTCCTTTATAATCACCCAGCATGCTAGTGACGCTTGGTAGCACCAAAGTGTTCCTCCGTAAACGGAGTTGCATAATCTCATAGTTACAGGAACATGTATAAGTTATGAAGAAAGCAATAGCAATATACTAAACGATCAAGTGCTAGGCTAACGGAATGGGTCATGTCAATCACATCATTCTAATGATGTGATCCCTTTAATCAAATGACAACACATGTCTATGGTTAGGAAACATAACCATCTTTGATTAATGAGCTAGTCAAGTAGAGGCATACTAGTGACACTATGTTTGTCTATGTATTCACACATGTATTATGTTTCCAGTTAATACAATTCTAGCATGAATAATAAACATTTATCATGATATAAGGAAATAAATAATAACTTTATTATTGCCTCTAGGGCATATTTCCTTCAGCTCCCACTTGCACTAGAGTCAATAATCTAGTTCACATCATCATGTGATTTAACACCAATATTCACATCTCAGATGTGACTAATACCCATAGTTCACATCGTCATGTGATCAACACCCAAAGGGTTTACTAGAGTCAATAATCTAGTTCACATCGCTATGTGATTAACACCCAAAGAGTACTAAGGTATGATCATGTTTTTCTCGTGAGAGAAGTTTAGTCAACGGGTCTGCATATTAAGAGTCGATGTATTTTGCAAATATTC